>CABEEJ010003467.1:11044-82146 GCA_901482245.1 Timema douglasi | reverse complement strand
TGGGGTAGACCAGACTCCTGGACAAGTAGACAAGCCTTGGGTCACTCTTGTACTGCGGGTGGTATTTAGTTCATAGCAGTGGGGTAGACCAGGTTCCTAGAAGAGTAGACACACGTTGGGTCATGCCTGTACGTATTGCGGGTATGTACTAATACTCGTATGTTAGGGGTGAATAATGTTGAATTAAGAGGACAGGCACTCTAATTTGCGTGAAGGGAGAGTAGTAAACCAGTAAAGAAAAAAAATCTTGAAGGCTATCTTTGACTTCACTGTGTCAAAACATATATTACACCTCTGGGTGGCGCGGTTCCCCATTAGTGTAAATATGTAATTAGCACAGATGAGTAGTAAGTAGCTCCTAAGACGTGGGGCACCAAAACAAATCTTCTCCTCACAGATTATTGTGATCGGTGGCCATCTTGGTAGTACTGACATTGTCTTTACCGGTTAATATGTTGATACAGTACTCCGAAGTGATAGGTGAGGACCGGTTGCGGTTAGTGCCTCAATCCCAGCCATGGTATTTGGCGGCCATATTGGTAGTATTGACAATGGTGCTGTTGGTGCAGTGGAACAGGGCATGGCTGCGCAAAGCCTGGTTTATCAGCAAACTGCCAGGTCCTCCTGCCTTGCCCCTACTGGGAAACACGTTGCAGTTCTGCACCAGGAAAGGTGAGTGTTTGGCTGGTTGCATACACTCTCTTCTCAAAATATACGTAAGGTTCCCCTTCAGTTTTTGCCAGAAATAATTTACCTATTTATGTATATGGATCAAACACAATCGATGCATCCCAAGTTTAGATATTTCCACTTAATTTTAATTTAATTTATTATTTAACATCAGAAACATTTTTAAATGAGTTTCACTTAAGTAATAAGTGATTCCAGTTATCTTTACACAGTTAAAACATAACTAACCATGATCACAAGTTAAATGTAGAAATATATATATTGACAGACAACAATCTCCCAACTTTGAAATCAGGCATTTCAAAATTATAGTTCATGTTTGGATAAACGTTGGTGAGTGAATCAACGTTCTCTAGGGATTCGTGGAGCTATCCCTAACTAAAATTATTATAAAAAACAATAAATAGAGACAAATGTTAAGAAATTGTATCGTGTGTTGGCCAGAGATAGGGAAGCTTGCAAATAAGCTACTCAAGGAGAAACCTCCCCTGCTTCGTCTCTGGGTTTCCCTGCTGCCCCTGGTGATCGTGATGTCCCCGGAGTACATTCAGGTCAGTTGGGCAAGCGCAGCATGGCAATGTCTCTAGATAAAGTGACTTAATTTCAGTATTTTACCTCTGGTCCATAGTATAGGCTGGATTGACAAGTTGGTGTCTACTTAAAGATGCCTCGAAATATTACTGAGGTATGATTCCAGATATATTTCCTTTTTTACATGTATGCAATTTTTATATTACTACAATACACACCAAGGTTATTAGCGATTTATTATAAGAGGTAGGGAATTTGAGAGTAGCTTAGAGGAAACTGATCGGAGGGCACATAAAACAAATGTCAAGCTTAACTAGTCTGGATTTCCAGGGATGGGAAGGTCATGGTTTGAGTCCTGGTCAGTACTAAGGGTGCTTTTATCCTGAATGGTTCCCACAATTTCTCCCCGCAAAGGCTCAGCTTACTTTCCTCATTCCTACACTATTATTGTAATTAAATGTGTATATCCTAAACCAGAAGTAATACATGGAGCAAAAAATAAGCCTAGAGGAAATTCACTTGTATAACATGATTAGAGGATGAGAAAACCAAAATATGACCAGGCTTAAATTCAAACCTTAACCTCCACATTAAGGGCTGTTCAGTATATTGTGAGATTGACACCTTAAACCACGTGGCCACCGATACATTCCTTTAAGACTTTTATCTATTCTCAGGCCAAGGGTTTTATTTTTTATTTTTAGCATTGCGTCTTACTGCCTATTCAGGATATAAGCTTATGTACACTCCGTCAGAATTGAAAGGTAGCAACTTATTGGCTCAGCCCACGCGGTATGCCATACCGCCACACATGACTACTGAATAGTTTGCCCAAGGCCGGAATAAGATAAAAGCCTTAAGTCCTTAAATTATTTCTTAATTGTTTGAAAGGAGTGATGAGGGAGGGGTTATGTCTTTTTGCTATGTCCAAATGGTTTGATCTCCTAAATTAACTTTCTTGTTTGTTCTCTACCTGATAAAATCAATTATTTGTTACATACTTAATTAATTATGTTTGCTCTAATTAATATATGAGTTGGGTTTTTTTAACTGTTAAAGATTTAACCATGCCACACGTTATTTTGGCAGCTGTGCTACCCATATTTATTGGTTTTACATGGTAACATAAAGCAAGTCTCCTCCTTTCCAGTATCTTAATTACTGTTAATAGCTAATTAATTATTTATTAATGAGTACATAATAATTATTATATTACACACATGTAACGCAAATAGAAAACTCACTCTGAAAGAAATTTACTTTATTTGTAAAAAGCTGAGTCACAAAAACGTATATAATTTAAGTGTCCCATCTTGATTTAAAATATTTAATATTTCCGGGTGGACAAAAAAAAAGAAATTTGATAACATATTATCAATTGGGCACATTTCAGTTATAAAAGTGAATTTATTTGTTTCTTCAAAGCTATTATGACTGTCTATAACTATTTGGGACCATAGTTTGATTCCAAACTTAATTTAATGTTAACATAACGGCCACAATATAACTATTGGTAAACAGTTTTGATAAATACTTTGATTGATAAAAATTGTAGTTTAATAAGATTTACGTTGAGGATCATTCTCTAATAAATTTAATGTTTAATGTTGTTGTTTTTTGTAAAATCTTTTTTTTTAATAAATCAGTTTTGGAAATCCAAACAATAAAACTGGCCATGTCATAGGTAAGTATTAAAACAATATCAAAGTGAGGAGGTTTAAATAAGTGAAAAGCAAGGAGAAGTATTGTATTTGGTTTACGAGCTTAAAAACACTTTACATAATATCTCTGCTTTTTTAAGGTTTGGAATGTAAATATCTTGAAGTAAAAAATTATTGTAGATCTGTAATGTTTTAAAGAATGTATGTCTGTTGGCAAAGATACCTGGAACTGGGTAACCGATTGCGGTGCATTTATTTATATTTGTTCGGCTGTCTGCTGAGGGACGATCTAGCATACAGTCAACGTTTGAGTTTCCGTAAAAGAAATGGCCGAATTTATTTATATCTTTAACTTAGGATCTTTGGAACCACTTAACCGATTGTGATCGTGCCCACATGAAATGATTTGGTAACAATTTAGCAAAAAGACAAATAACGGAATTTGTGAGACATTTAAAGTAAATTTATTTATTATTATAATTAGTAGTAGTGGTAGTAGTAGTGGTGATAATAGTAGTGGTATTAGTAGTAGTAGTGGTAGTAGTGGTGGCAGTGGTATTAGTAGTAGTAGTAGTAGTAGTAGTAGTGGTAGTAGTACTGTAGCAGTAGTAGTAGCAGTAGTAGTGGTAGTAGTACTGTAGCAGTAGTAGTATTAGTAGTAGTAGTAGTAGTAGTAGTAGTAGCAGTAACAGTAGTAGCAGTAGCACCAGCAGTAGTAACAGTAGTAGTGGTAGTAGTAGCACCAGTAGCAGTAGTAGTAGAAGTAACAGTAGTAGCAGCAGCAGTAGTAGTGGCAGCAGTAGTAGCAGTAGTAGTAGTAGCGGTAGTAGTAGTAGCAGTAGCAGTAGTAGTAGAAGTAACAGTAGTAGCAGCAGCAGTAGTAGTAGTAGTAGTAGTAGTAGTAGTAGTAGCAGTAACAGTAGTAGCAGTAGCACCAGCAGTAGTAGCAGTAGTAGTAGCACCAGTAGCAGTAGTAGTAGAAGTAACAGTAGTAGCAGCAGCAGTAGTAGTGGCAGCAGTAGTAGCAGTAGTAGTAGCGGTAGTAGTAGAACCAGCAGTAGCAGTAGCAGTAGCAGCACCAGTAGTAGTGGCAGTAGTATCAGTAGTAGTGGCAGTAGTATCAGTAGTCATAGCAGAAGTAGTAGTAGCAGTAGTAGTGGTAGTATCAGTAGTAGTGGTAGTAGCAGGAGTAGTGGTAGTAGCAGTAATAGTAGTAGCAGTAGTAGTGGTAGTAGCAGTATTAATAGCAGTAGTAACAGTAGCAGTAGTACCAGTAGTAGTGGCAGTAGTATCAGTAGTGGTAGTGGTAGTAGTAGCAGCAGTTGTAGTAGTAGCAGTAACAGTATTAGTAGCAGTAGTAGCAGTAGTAGTAGTAGTAGTAGCAATAGTAGTAGCAGTAACAGAAGTAGTAGCAGTAGTAGCAGTAGTAGTAGCAGTAGTAGTAGCAGTAACAGTAGTAGTAGCAGTAGCAGCTGTAGTAGTAGCAGTAGTAGTAGCAGTAGTAGCAGCAGTAGTAGTAGCAATAGTAGTAGTAGTAGCAGCAGCAGTAGTGGCAGTAGTAATGGCAGTAGTAGTAGCAATAGTAGTAGTAGTAGCAGCAGCTAGTAGTGGCAGTAGTAATGGCAGTAGTAGCAGTAGTAGCACCAGTAGTAGTAGCAGTAGTAGCACCCGTAGTAGTGGCACCAGTAGTAGTAGTAGCAGCACCAGTAGCAGTAGTAGTAACAGTAGTACTAGCAGTAACATTAGTAGTAGTAGCAGTAGTAGTAGTAGTAGTAGTAGTAGTAGTAGTAGTGACAGTAGTAGCAGTAGCACCAGCAGTAGTAACAGTAGTAGCAGTAGTAGCAGTAGTAGTAGCACCAGTAGTAGTAGCAGTAACAGTAGTAGTAGCAGTAACAGTAGTAGTAGCAGTAGTAGTAGTAGCAGTAACAGTAGTAGCAGTAGCAATAGCACCAGCAGTAGTAACAGTAGTAGCAGCAGCAGTAGTAGTAGTAGCACCAGTAGCAGTAGTAGTAACAGTAGTAGTAGCAGTTACAGTAGTAGTAGCAGTAGTAGTACTAGCAGTAGTAGTAGTAGTAGCACCAGTAGTAGTGGCAGTAGTAGCAGTAGTAGCACCAGTAGTAGTAGCAGCAGTAGTAGTGGCAGTAGTAATGGCAGTAGTAGCAGTAGTAGCACCAGTAGTAGTAGCAGTAGTAGCACCCGTAGTAGTGGCACCAGTAGTGTAACAGTAGTAGCAGCAGTAGTAGTAGTAGCACCATAGCAGTAGTAGTAACAGTAGTAGTAGCAGTTACAGTAGTAGTAGCAGTATTAGTACTAGCAGTAGTAGTAGTAGTAGTAGTAGTAGTAGTAGTAGTAGTAGTAGTAGTAGCAGTAACAGTAGTAGCAGTAGCAATAGCACCAGCAGTAGTAACAGTAGTAGCAGCAGTAGTAGTAGTAGTAGTAGTAGCACCAGTAGCAGTAGTAGTAACAGTAGTAGTAGCAGTAACAGTAGTAGTAGCAGTAGTAGTAGTAGCAGTAGTAGCAGTAACAGTAGTAGCAGTAGCACCAGCAGTAGTAACAGTAGTAGCAGTAGTAGTAGCAGTAACAGTAGTAGCAGCAGTAGTAGTAGTGGCAGCAGTAGTAGCAGTTGCAGTAGTAGTAGCGGTAGTAGTAGCAGTAGTAGTAGTAGCAGTAGCGGCACCAGTAGTAGTGACACCAGTAGTAATAGCAGTAGCAGCACCAGTAGTAGTAGCAGTAGTAGCAGTCGCAGTAGTAGTAGCAGTAGTAGTAGTAGTAGCAGCAGCAGTAGTAGTAGTAGCAGTAGTAGCAATAGTAGTGGCAGTAGTATCAGTATTAGTAGTAGCAGCACCAGTAGTAGCAGTAGCAGCACCAGTAGTAGTAGCAGTAGTAGTAGCGGTAGTAGTAGCACCAGCAGTAGCAGTAGTAGTAGTAGCAGTAGCAGCACCAGTAGTAGTAGCAGTAGTAGCAGCAGTAGTAGCACCAGTAGTAGTAGCAGTATTAGCAGCAATAGTAGTGGCAGTAGTAGCAGTAGTATCAGTAGTAGTAGTAGCACCAGTAGCAGTAGTAGTAACAGTAGTAGCAGTAGCAGTAACAGTAGTAGTAGCAGCAGTAGTAGTAGTAGCAGTAACAGTAGTAGCAGTAGCACCAGCAGTAGTAACAGTAGTAGCAGTAGTAGCAGTAGTAGTAGCAGTAACAGTAGTAGTAGCAGCAGTAGTAGTATTGGCAGTAGTAGCAGTTGTAGTAGTAGTAGTAGTAGCAGTAACAGTAGTAGCAGTAGTAGTGGCAGTAGTAGCAGAAGTAGTAACAGTAGGAGTAGTAGCAGCAGCAGTAGTAGTAGTAGCAGTAGTATTTTTACCCAATTGTGTGGGGTATTTTTGAAAAGCTTTTACCTTGAGCGTTTCTAAAATATATATATATATATATATATATTGATATAAGAATATAGATATATAACAAAAATTTAAACAAAAGTCTCATAAACGGGATTTTAAAAATGTTGGGGAAAATCTGAAAAAATTAGGAATATGTAAAAACATAATTTGTAGAGTAAAAATTATCTTATTTATATGCAAATAATACTTTTCAAAATATTTCTATATCGCTCTCAGTACTTTTTCTCATTAATGCTGCGTGCCGACAACTTTCGATGGGGCAGGACCGCGTAAAGGAAAAGAGGATGGTTAGCCTAGACGAAATCCAAATAACCTGCACTGAGTGCATACTGGATCCTTAATAATGCATACATTAAAGATGCGTAAAGAATGAAAACTAGCCAAACAACGCATATTATTAAGCCATAAAGATATTGCTGAGAGTTTTTTTTACTAACTATTTTGGTTCCCAGATAAAGTTTTAATATAAATGAGTGCACCTTAGTTTTCTTATTTTCTTCAATAATAATAAACTATCTCACTTAGAAAGCAACGTAGCATCCATCCTAAGGTATCATGTTGGATATTTATTTGAGGTATTTAACGTGCCCTTTCTGAACCGACTGATGAAATAAGCACACAGCTTTGATACTATCTTAAAACTTAAAAATACACAACATCCACCATCCATCAAGCTCATCACTTTGAAAGGAGAAACACTCATTTCACTAAAAATAAAAGTTTTGCTATGTCAGGAATCAAAGCTGGGAACATTAGTTCAGTAGATAAACATTCTATTGATTGAGCTGAACTTTTTCACAATCTTACTGTTAAGAAGATCTGTAAATCGTTTTCTTGTAGAATTATTGGTTTAGAAAGCATTTATAATAATAGTAACAATAATAATGGTAACCAATAATTATTTGAGTATGAAATTTTAACATATAACAAAATACATAATTTATTTGGTCTTGAAATTAACTTGGAGGGAGTAATAACTGTTGGCTTACTTACTGCAAGACGTAAATGTTTAGAAGACGTATGAATGTTAACTGCATTTGAAACTGTCAGTTTTTTGCTAGTGTATTACTTGATAAAGTGAATAATGTGATCCAACACTCCTTTTAGACAAGCACCATTTAACTATTTCACCTTCCGGCTGACCCACAAAATCCATTATCGCTAGGCCTGTCGACAGTTCCAGGGATTCACAGTAAAACACTTGATTAAACTAATGTTAAAACCTAAATACTACATAAATGAAAAAAAATTGCACTGCAATTGATTATGTGGTTATGAATATCCTAGATAACATACATACACCATCCATCCAAAAATTAAACAGGGACTCGAACCCCAAAACTCAAGTATATCATGCTAAAATTTGCATGGTTAATATCCTACAGACTATAATAAACTACATCGGAATCGGTTAGCTGCTCCAAAGATATACACAAATATCTGGCTGGTCCTTCACCGAGACTCACAACACAAAACCTGATTATATCATGTTAAAACATGCCTGGAGAACTATTCTACAGAGAGAAAAAACTAAATTGCAATCGGTTATAAGGTCCCATAGATATATACAATTATCCAGGCTGACACTTCACTGGGACTCACACCAAAAGACCCAATTATAATTATTATACTAAAAAAATACTTGGATAAGTACTCTACAGAATAATAAAAATTACACCACTGTAATTATGTGGTTCCATAAATGTATACAAACAATTGGCTGGCCCTTCACCGGGACTCACACCAAAACACCTGATTATACACAAATGATCCTAAAATATGCCTGGATATTGGTACAGTATAAAAGTAAAAACAGCATCATAATCGGTTAAGTAGTTCCAGAGATCCTAAGTTACAGATATAAATAAATGCACGGCAATCGGTTACCCAGTTCCAGGTATCTTTGCCAACAGACATACATTCTTAAAAACAGTACAGAACTACAATATTTTTTACTTCAAGATATCGATATTCCAAACCTTAAAAAAATAAAGATATCATGGAAAGGAGTTTGAAGCTCGTAAACCAAATACAATATATCTTCTTGTTTTTCAATTATTTAATATATCATATTATATAATATTAATACTTGCCTATGATATGGCAAGTTTTAATGTTTGGATTTCCAGAAATGATTTATTAAAAAAAACAGATTTGACAAAATGAAACATTAAACTCTAAATTTATAAGAAAATGTTCATCAACATAAATCTTATCAAATAACAATTTTTCTCAATCAAAGTATTTATCAAAACATTTTACTAATAGTTATATTGTAGCCATTATGGTAAGAGTAAATAAAGTATGGAATCGAACTATGGTCCCACAAAGTAATACACAGTCATAATAGCTTTGAAGAAACAAATAAATTCTATTTTACAACTAAAATAATTCCAATGGATAAGATTTTATCAATCTTTTTTTATCTAGCCCGGAAATAAGATATAAAATATTTTAAATCAAGATTGGGGCCCTTAAATTATCTAAGTTTTTAAAACTTATCTTCTTACAATTAAAGTAACAATCTTTTATAGTTAATTTGTTATTTGCTTTAAATGTATGGAATATAATAAATTAATAATTAGCTATTCACAGTAATTAATCTGTAAATGGGGAGACTTGCTTTATGTTACCATTTAAAACCAATAAATGTGGGTAGCACTGCTGCCAAAATAACATGTGGCATGGTTAAATCTTTAACAGCTTAAAAAAAGCCAGCCCATATATTAATGAGAACAAACAAAATTAATTAACTAGGTATGTAAAGAATAATTGAGTTTATTAGGAAGAGAACAAAAAAGTAAAATTAATTTAGTATTATTATTATTAGCACCGCGTCTTACTACCCGTTCGGGTTGTACGCACTTACGCTAATGTGTAATGGTAGGGTGATTGTGAGATGAAATGGAGGACCTACAGTTTAACATGGAATCCGAATCACGGTGGAGGCCTGGCATTCCCCACATTCACAAGATGTCTTGTCAAAGGTGAAGGAAGGGTTTGGTAATCAGATAAATCTGTGCCGGGACTGAGGATTGAACCCCGGCCGCCAGCACAGAAGTCTGACACCTTACCCCTAGACCACCAGGTCACCTTAATTTAGTAGATCAAACCATTTGGAGATCGCAAAAAGATATAACCTCTCCCCCATTACTCCTTCCCAACAATCAAGAAATAATGTATGCACTTAAGGCTTTCTTTCGCTTTGACCTGGGGCGTAGCTATGCAAACTATTTTGCAGTCATGTGTGGTGGTATAGCATACTGCACAGGCTGAGTCAATAAGTTGCTAACTTTTAATCCGGATGGAGTGTACTAGTTATGCTAATGGGTTAGAAATGAGGAAGGTTGAATTTAGAGGAAGTGTACCCACATTTGTGTGGAGAGAGTGGGAAACCATTTAAGAAAAATCAACATCAATACACCTGACCAGGATCAAACCAAAATTTCCCCGTCATCGGCAGTCTAGTCTATTACAAGTGTAGCCCCTTAGACTGTGCAGCCACCGAAGTGGGCTATTTATTGTTAATAATCTTAGCGTTGCCAAATAACTAAAGAAAAATATGTGTTGTGCAGATCGTGCTGAGTCATCGGGATGAGACGTATAAGAGTACTATATATTCAATGGGCCGCCGGTATCTGGGAGATGGTCTCATCACAAGTTCAGGTAAATTAATTAAATACATATTAACTAATTTTTATTTCATCTACTCTTTGAATTTATGGTCAGAGTATATAGTTATGTGCTAGGCACACAAATATCCCAAAAACCAACAAAATAATACAAGTATGCAAAATGAAAAATGAAAAATGCAAAATAAGTTATTTGTAAGCTTTCGCAGCCGGCATAATTTGCAATAAAAATAATCTCACTAGATGACTTCCAAAGGTTGTTGTGAGGAATATGGCTGTTGTAATGGCAATCAAAATGTTGGAAGTCATTTTATCGATGTAGATACAACTCTATAAAAATTGTATCTCATTAATGTGCTATTAATAGAAACTCAAGTATTATATATGATTAAAATCAGCTGATTTTTTTAAAAAAAGTTTTCTTTTTGAATTTGATTTTCATGTGAAGGCTGATGGTATGATTGCAAGTACACAAATAACTGCCACACTAGAAACACAAACTTGTTTTTTTCCTGCATGTATATATGTATTTGCTGTTATATATTGCCTTTCAGGGCCCAAGTGGAAGAGGAATCGGAAACTTATAGCCCCAACTTTTCACACCAATGTCGTGAAGGACTTTATTCCAGTGTTTATACGTAACACCCACATCATGGTTGCAAATATGAGGAAACATACCAAATTGGGCGAGTCCATTGAAATCAGCACTTACACCTTTTCATGTACTCTGGATATAATTGCAGGTAAAACATGTTAGGGCATCTCACATATATTCAATTGTGTTACACTTGGGCACATGAAAATAAAAAATAGTATTCTTTATTGAAAATGACGCCTGGATATACAAATTTAACCTATACCTTGATATTTATATGCAGCTATAGCCATACTTAGCAACTATAATAACTTGGCTTTTTAATCCATGCAAAATAATGTTTGATATGTTACACAAGTTGGTTAAGTCAGTGAGTGAGTACAGTAAAATCTTCACTTATACTGCAACTTTGTGCCTAAGGTTTCCACACAAATTTTAAAACTGTGTAAGCTATATTCTGCTTAGACATGATGTATTTTTGACATATGTGTTCATTTGAAAGAATAATTTAAACTAAACAAGTTATGCTTATGAAATAAAGCTTTGAGAAAATTAAACTTTATTCAGTATCTTATCAATTAGCTACCTAAACATAAAAAACATAAGTTATTGTAAGAAAACACACACATATATATATATTTAAGTTTTCTTTAATTTGAATCTTTATTTTATCTACAAATCTCGAATCTCAAATTTGAATTCGAATCTTGGAAAAAAAATTATGAACATAAGAGGAAATAAGAATATACCAGAATAATAAAAAAATAGATATAGTAACTGATTGTTAACATTTTTCGCTAAAATTAATTCATTGTTCATACATTCACTGCTAAATTAATGGTCTAGGGTCTGGTTGTCAAGTTTGTCTTATTATAATCCATCCGAACCACCAATAAGCTGCATTAAGACTATAAAACAAATTATAATTCAAAATTTGAAAATAAATATATATGTCTCGAATTCGATATTTTCTCAAATCCTTGACTCATGAATATCCTTAAGGACTCAAGTATTCAAGGATATACCTTAAGGATTCGAGTTTTCGAGGATTCTAGGTTCCATCCCTAATATATATACTTGTATACTATGTTCTCAGACTTTGTTTAAAGTGGAAGTAGCAGTACCGTAACCACATGTCCATATATCCATGTAACTCAAATCTAAATAAGTGCAGGACTTCTTGGAGTTATAAATTTTAAATACAGATATAATAAAGGTTAATATATATTATTCAACAATAGTTTAAATTGAGTACTAGCCAGGGAGTCAAACCAGAACTAATAACTAAAATTAAGTTATTTTTAAGAAACCTGAAACCCTAAAAATAATTTGACTAATAAGCCTTTTTTTAAATTGCATTTTATGTCTTTCTAACTTTAACTTAATTTTACCTAGACTTTTTTTATAGGATTTCAAAAAATTTAACAAACGTCCTATGCTTATGTTATTCAATTTAAATTTATATGAAGTTTGTAATTAATATAATATAAATGACATGCTATGAATTGCTAACATTAAAAACACACTGTTTAAAGTTGAATATAAAAATAATTATATTCTATAGATGATTGTTCTGCTGCATTGGATAGGCTTTGCTTCAAGGCTTTTCACTATGTAATTGAAAACTTTTTGATATTTCAGTTATTTTTAGTCTTGTAAAAATAGCTTGAAATATATATTAATAATAAAGTCAATGTTTATAGATGCATTGAATTAATTATAAGTAGGCCTCGGATATTTATGACATCATATTTTTAGTTTCCCCTCAAATTTAATGCTTAATGAACTAAAAACATATTCTATGTTATCTTCACTCCAAATATACACTTTTGTTCCATATAAGTGCATATTTTGAGCAGTTTTCAAATATTAGGTCATATTTGCACCATTTTTGGGGAATAAACTCGTATTTGGATCAAAATTACTTAAATAACTGTATATTTCTAATGTATATGAAACACAATTATGTATGTCACATTTCATATTAGTGTTTTTCTCACGTAAATATCTTATAACCAGATTACTTGTAGGTAAGAATCATTTATGGTTTTGCTTGCTTAAAACAGATTCACTATTCCTGACAACTCTTTATCTGTTAAAGAGAGACCTTTTCTGGAGAAACACAGGTAGTAAGAACAGGAGAAGCCTTACTTGGGAATGTGGGGTGTCACAAACCGCTTCGTAGAACTGTCCCTCCCTTCCCCATTGAATTCTTGTTCTGCTTGTAAATGTTTCCCTGGTTATCTTTAGAATGTTTCTGTGATTTAGTTGTTTGCATGTGACCTACTTATTCAGTGGGATACGAAACCTGTTCAGTGTAAATTTTATCTGTCCAGATTTTATTATTATTATTATTAGCTTACTACCCGTTCGGGTTATACGCACTTACGCTAATGTGTAATGGTAAGGTGATTGTGAGATGAAATGAAGGACCTACAGTTTAACGTGGAATCCGAACCACGGTGGAGGCCTGGCATTCCTCACATTCACAAGATGTCTTGTCAGAGGTGAAGGAAGGGTTTGGTAATCAGATAAATCTTTGCCGGGACCGAGGATCGAACCCCGGCCACCAGCATAGAAGTCTGACACCTTACCCTTAGACCACCAGGTCACCTGTCCAGATTTTAAGCATGCCGAAAGCTCGTGAATTAAATAGTGAAGTTGAAAGGTTTTGTGAAAGAATTTGTTGAAGAGTAGTTTAGTATTGATGGATCTATATTGATCTGTAATGTATGTGAAGTGAAGATAATCAATATAATTAAAGATTTGTTGACTAATTTTTTTATACCAAGCTACTTCCTTGATTTGAGGAATATTTTTTAATAATATTCATTATCATTAATATACATTTTTAGGTCATATATCGGTATTTTAAGGGCATATTTGTAAGCATATTTCACGATTTTTAAGGTCATAAACATCAAAGCCTTAATTAAATAGTAAATGTTGCTTCATTATTGCTTTAGTATAAACTTTAACTAAGAACAGGTAGTTCTCATATAACATGTGTTTTTATTATGAAATTTTGATATAATGTCAGTGAAATGATAATTTTTTTTTATAATGCGAACTCAAGACAGCTATTACGTGATTTTCAAAAGCGGGCCACTGTGATTCCTCGAATCTGTTGCGTTGCTCTTTCACAACTGCTATCGCAAAGATCACATGCTGGAGTGTTGGTATCAGTAATTTGCCGCATTAATACCTTGTTTCTCCACCAATAGTGCTGTAATCCTAAATAGCCTACATAATTGTATTCCTCTTTAGGGTTTATTTGGTTCTATGTAATCAAGATATGTATTATTTCTGCATTCTAATGCTTATTATTTAACTTTTTGACATTAATCTTTATAAACAACAGGGTGTAGATAATATATAGCCAAAATGAATTATATAATGTCAAAATATGAAAGGAAAATAATTTTACTTGGATCTGGTCGGTATCTACTTCCCCCTAACCTTTATTTTCCCATTTAACTAATGTTTTCCATAACGTGATTTTTTATAACGCAATATTTTTCTAGAATGCAACTATCGTATTATAGGAGAGCTTCTCGGAAATATACAAGATTTCTAAATTTGATTTCCAATAGTATAAAAAAAATGTCCTCGCTGCTTTTTTTAATCTTGTACAGGTAATTCTCATTTAATTATATGATGAGAAAAGTAGAATTAAGAAGGAAAGTATCTGCATTTGTGTGGAGGGAGAGTGGGAAACCATTTAGGAAAATTCACCCTTAGTACATTCACCAGGGTTCAAACCTTGACTTTGTGCTCCCAGCAAATCAGACTAAATGAGTTTGATGTCTAGTTTGTGTGCTCATATAAGTGTATATAACAAATTAGATTGAAAGATACATATTTTTAGACCATTTTAAGTGTGAATATTACAGTTGTGTTTATTCTAGAGACAGCTATGGGAACACCTATCAATCTTCAGCAACAAGGGTTGCACAGAGAGTACACTACTTCATTCGGAAAGTAAGTTAACTTCAAAAATATGGTTCTTCGCTACTTAATGAAATGTCAACATCTCATCTGTTCAATTCTGTAGCAACTCAAGCTGGTGTGAACAGTGACAAAGGCATCAGTCTCATTTTGTTTGGTTTGTTGGTGACAGGGGAGATTGGGATTAAAATAATGACCAGTAAGACAAGCTAATGGGAGATCCATCTTTAGGAGGAAAATTATTTTTTATAGCTATGATTTTTAATTATTGGAAGAAATAATTAATAGTTATAATTTTTATTCAAAAAAGAGAGACACAAGAGGAAACTAATGTAGTGTAATTATTAGTTAAGACTTTCGCAATTCACATATTCATAAAACAGTGTTGTTTTAATTAAATCCGCCCCTATCTTTGGAGATAGTAAGATTCAAAAATAACTTCTTTTTTTCCATCAAATTTTGAATCATAATTTGTTTGAGAGTTATTATGCTGAATACTAGTTGTTAAACCCAACTAAGAACAATTTAACAACATGGCCCCAAATTATTAATTTACAACTTAACCGAATGTATGAATGTTATGATAATTAATTAATATAATATTAATCAACAACTGTTTCCAGCCTGTGGCTGGGTCTGTTTAGTAAAATGCCTCCATCTTCCACATTTTGGGGTAAAATTAGGGCACTGAAATGCAAAAGAAGGAGCCTATCCAGTGGGTCCCGCTTAACCTCTCCTACTTAATCCTAATCTCACCGCCAAGTGGTGTACCCCGAGGGTTGAGTAACCTAGTGGAGGTTAGGTTGAACCTCAGAGGAAGCTAGGTCAGGTGTAGACAAGAGACAGGAGACGGGTCAGGGCCAAAACCAACAGACTTGGAACAGGGTTTGGCCATTTGGCTCTCAGCCTGGTGGGCTGGGATTGTGAGGGTTGGTGATGATGAGCTAAGTCATAGTCAGCACCCGTCACCTCAATTAGGGAATGTTACCACCAAAATTAGGTTTTATTGAGGACCTAACACTCGAGAAAATAAAGTTAAATACTGAACCTGATTATTGAATGTACTGTAACAAAAATATTTAACATTTAGTTGTAGCTTAAGAATTAATATGAACAACATCAGTATTAAAAGGGAAAAAAATCACAACAATGTGGGAAAAATTAATCTATTATGTTTGACATGTTTTCTAAACTTTAGATTAAGAAAAAATGGAGTCAACTCATCTTTTAGTAAAAGTTGTAAAATAATCAAAGATAATATAAATTGAGTAAACATAATTATACTTTCGAATAAACAGGAACAATATTAGAAAATTGCTATCCATGATGGATGCTTTATTTCTTTGTTCCTGCAAGTTTGTAATTCATGTCTAGATCTAACACTGAAACTATGTTGTCATAGAGCAATGGAGATCATGATGAACAGGGTTTTGAATCCTTGGTTCATGCTGGACACCCTCTTCAAGTTCACCACGGAGGCTAAAGAGCTGGAAGCTCATTACGACTACATCTGCTCACTTGCCAGACAGGTGACTTACTTGTACAACCCTCTCTTTTGTGGTCGAGTGGTTAAAGGCGTGGATTAAAGGTCCACAAGACTCTTGTTACCCTCCAGACGCTGCCTGAAATAAAACACATCAGTGTTTAGTGATGAGTGTTACTATCTTAAGTTAGAATACTATTTACACAGTTAGTTGTGAAAATGGTCAGATTTATATCAATTTTGCACAAAAAGTTTTTTTTTACTAACTTTTTTTCAGCACACAACTTACAAACTAACTTGATTATATAATGAACAAAACACCCACTCCCTCGGAAATCAATTCATCACTGTGAAAGGGGAAGCTCCAAATTAACTAAAGATACATTTTTCAGCTCTGCTGGGAATAGTTTAGTAGCTAAGATATTGGATAGAATTTCCGAGAATATTTTAAGATACAAAAATAAAATTGTATAAATTAATGATATACACTTCAGCAATTTCTTAAATGGAAAAGTTATTTCATTTATATTTATTTACATACCTTCAAATAAACATAAATGCAGAAAACCATACCCCAAGGCAATTCCTGGTACAAATATTATTAAGATTCTAAGCTACCCATTACATGAGCGATAATTCATGATCTTACAATAGTTTGTAAGCTATAAACAGTAAACACTTGGGTAAAAATTAGACTAAGAGAAGTGTTTTGTGGCTTCCTTAATTCCTCCAAGCTCTCGAATATTGTTGTAGATGTAAGCAGTTTCATAGTTTATCTATGATTTAGTTTCAGAACCTATAATAATGTTGTATAAAATATTAACTTGATTTTCATTCAATCATGGCATCACAAGCCGTGAAAATAGTCACCTGCAAAACCGGCACACAGTATATTTATTTTTAATAAAGTATTTCTAAAAGGTGTGTTTTAATTTTAGTTAAATGAATCAATAGTTGACACTTTGTGTTATGATGTGAGCTATCCGCTTGGTTACATGCTTGGATGGAAGCTTTTCCTGTTCTCACCATGTTCATAACATATGAAAGGGCTTCGTTTCAGATTATTAGCGACAGGAGGAACTTCTTGCGGGCGAGAAGCAGCGACAACAAAGGAGATGATAGCTACAATGGAGAGGACAACAGTAAGAGTTTTTTAAGTGTTATATTTTAGTGTCAATAGTGGTTAGCAGCTACTCAAACTAGCTTAAGCAAAGAGGATGAGGAGAATTTATTTTAAGGAAATGTACTAATTTTTTACTGGGAATGATGGTGTAAGGGGGCTTAAAATAAAGTGCCCGATCAAGTAATAGATTCCTGGTTGCCCCACTATCAACTCACCAGTCCCGCCCTATTTATTGTAGATGCCAGGTTCATGTATTGTGCAGGTGGAAAGAAAGATGCGGTGTTTATTGACCGTCTCCTGGAGTTGGAGGATGAAGGATTCACGGAGGACGACATAATTTATGAAGTCAACACCTTCCTGATAGCGGTGAGTAATAATACACTACTATATAGCATTGCATGATTGTTAAACAAATGTTATGTTCTAGGGCATTAATCATATTCAAATAGTTGGACATGGGAATAAACCTCATAAACTAGGGATGGATGCTTTGAAACCTCAAGGATACTAGATATTAAATATCAAGTTTTTAATATTAATTCTTTTATCTTTTTAAATTCTAAATCTGAATATTTTAAACGCTATTATGACTGTACTACTGGTTTAGCTCAACTTTATTACAGGACAAACCCAACAACTGGACCAGAACATTAACTTACCCTTTAACTGAATGTGAATGCATATTAAATACTGTATTATAACAAATCATGTTATTTCAAGAGCTGAATATCTATTTTCTAAAGAAAATTAAGCATTAATGTGAACAAAATCAAAATGTATGTAAATAATATATCTTTCAAAGGAAAACCTATTTTTGATTTATGAGGTAATTGTATTACATTGGAAGAAGGTAGAGGAAAGGTGAATAGAAACATATAAATGAAGAAACGAAATATGGCTTTCAGAATGAAAAGAAGAACACAGTTCACACTTTACAACCTGCCATCAGACAATGACGTAATGGCTGCCTTTTTAAGAAAATTGATTGTTAACACTCAATCCATTGACCTATGTTTGTATGTCCTTTATGTTATTCTTCTTACAAGTTATTATCTAAGTTTCCTATAATTCTTTACAAGATTCCTTTTTTTCCCTTTTGTGTTTTTTGGTTTCCTCTTTTAGGAAGTTGCGTTGTGTGTTCCACACTCTTCCCTATGAGTTCTGATAGAATGAAACCAAGGTTGCCGGAGTGGGCGATCATGATTGATTTTCTTCAAAAGGCAGCCATTACCTCTTTGCCCAGTGGCAGCAATATAAAGTGTGAACTGTGTTTTTCTTTTCGTTGTAAAAGCCATATTTGGTTTGTTCCTATCCACCTTTCCTGTACTTTCTTACAAATATAATGAAATGTGTGTAAAGAAACTCTTTCTATGTGGAAAGGTTAACCTGATATGCTTATCTTGATTTATAAGATATGGTTGTAAAATAAAAATTTGCATTTGAAAAAAAAGTTAATTTGACCCATCTCTATTAGGCTGGATGCACACTGCATCGAACATTATGTGTTAACACACGATAGAACAAAAATGTTTTTGTGTCATGGAACAAATTTGTGTGAAGTTAGATTTGATCTTAGAACATGATAGAACAAACTAAAATAAAACATTATCTTGTTTCATACTTTCTGCATTCGTCAGGTGGAATTGATGAGGAAGTAGGGATGCTGTATGAAGAAGAGGACCGATAGAAGTATCTGGGTTCTCCCAATGTTTAAAAAACAGATAGATTAAAACTTTGTTGTGTTATTCCTTAAGATTAAAAGTGTCCAATTCAGGCCTCTCCTTTACAAATATTAACAGTTTTTCTACATCTAGCTCGGCAGTAGGTAAGCCCACGTCCTTTCCCTTCTGCTTTAGAAGAGACATGTTGCTAATAAAAAAACTAGCAAAACTAAAATCAGCAACAAACTAACCTCAAATTTAACCAACACACTCCATGCTCCTGCTCAACAGTCTGTTTGCCAAGAAGATTTATAATTAACAATATGGTGACGCATGAGCAATGCAAAATGTTCCATGCCTTTTGTTCCATAAAACATGAGAGCGAGGAAGAAGGTTGATATGTGTAAATGTGTTTTAATTTTGTTTCATGTATTGTGCGCACATTCCATTTGTAAAAAAGCAATCAAGAGAGCTCCACACATTATAACACAGAAATGTGTTGTTCCATTTTGAGTTAACACCTAATGTTTGATGCAGTGTGCATCATCCAGCCTTATAAAAACTAAATGAGTTTGTCTTTTGTCTAGGAATAATAACAAAAACTATTTCATTACCTAGTATAAATTCCACTAACTTCACTAGCACAGAGTATTGTACTAACATCTGAGGGAGTTGTGAATTCTTGTGTACCCAGGGTCACGAAACCTCGGCTCTCGCCTCGAGCTTCTGTCTGATGATGTTGGCTCTGCATACAAACTTCCAGGTGAGGATACTTTACTGAGACACACTATTATTTCTGGAGAAGCCACATTGAAGCACTTCCACTTTATGATATACAATAGTAGGCCAAATAATCAATAAAACATAAAGATATACTTTCAAAATAAATATATTTGAAGTATGTATACATATTATGAAATATTTACTAAAGTAAATAACAAACTTTTGAGCTATGTTGTAAAAACTAAACAAATAAATGGAAATTGAAAAGTTGAATTCTAATTATCAATTTATTTTTTTACTGTAATAGATTTAATGTGTTTTTATTTATTTAAATGATGAGTTAATTGTCCTATTTAGATTTTAGAGGTGCAGCTAATTTAATGATCCCACAAATATGGATTTTTTATTCAATTATTGTATTCAACACAATGGTTAATAATAGTTTAATCCAAAGGATTAGGACAAGAAAGATTGATTTAGAGGAAGTGAACCCACATTAGTTTGTAGTTGGGATGGGAAAATCAGTGATAAATAAGATGTGGAAAACCAGCACCAGGGCACTCCAATATTCCAACCAAGACCTTGCTCATTAGCAAATTGATCTAGTGAGATTTTGGCAACTTGGCCCATATGATTACTTGTGTAATCTCTGACTCTCTGATTACTATTTATTATTATTAGTGTAGCCACTTTTTTTAAGCATCCCAACCACTGGTTACACTATAGCATATATTACCACTTTGTCACATCAATACTCGCAACACGTAAGCTGCCATTGAAAGTTGACCAACTACCCCTTCAAGTTCTAGCTACTCCGCAACTCGATCAGCGCTGCAAGAAAAGAAAGTGGCAGGTAGAGATAAATATTAATTTAGCTCATCCAACTAACGGAATAGAAAACTTAAACTTTAGATTTTCCCTGACTAGCAAGATTAAGTTCAGCTCATTTAATGACCAGAAAAAGCCAGTTCATTAATGAAAATCTTGAGTTGAAGTTATTGTTGATACAACGCCTTGTCAGGTTTTGAGAGTGAGAAAAAAATATATGTAAATATAGCACAAAATTTTCAGTTTTTATATTGAATATCTAGAGACCCAGCTTAGGTAAGACTCCAAATGTTTGAGAGCATTTAAATAGGTATAACAAGGGGGGAAAACATGTAGAACTCCTTTAGTGATGGAATGCGGAACTAAAAATTATTTGTATCAGTGCCCTGTTCTGTTTATAGTACTGTAATTACCTTTAGTGGCTCTTGGAGTGATACCAGACAGTGCCACAACCGGTTAAGACTTTATTTGTTCCTTCACACTTGGTATCAATTTTACCAACTACATGCATTGCTCAAAATGCAAAGTAATCCCTAAACTTATCTCAGCTTTTCATGGTGACTATGAAACAATTAGGCATAAAGTAAATTGTGCAAATTTTGATTGAATTTAAATTATTCAAAGCTACTCCTTCAACGAATGCACATATAAATTTGCTGAAAGAAACAGTATAGATAGATTCCAAAGTAATTTATGGGAAAAGAAATGAATTAACCCTATACTGCATAGCAGTTAAGTAATACAAAATGAATTAATTATTCCACCCAATTATATGATTATTTAGCCTTTAGACTGAACTAAAATTGAAAGCATGGTAGACAGAGACAATAGACTCATAAAAATCATCTGCATATGATTTCATCTGTAGGCGGAAGGGGAATGGCCCCTAGCAGTCCTCATAACATAGGGGAGCTAAGATTTAGCCGTGAGGACAAGCCCTATATTGCCCAATGAGGACTTCAAAATTACTTGAATTTCAACACAATAGAAACAACTAGTTTACTCTGAGAGGCCTTTACTTTAAAGTGAGAAAGACTGCAGTTGAAAAGATTTTTGGGATAATATAAGGTTTCTTATTTTTTACAGTCAATATTGATCAAATTTTACTATATTACTAGTAAGCTACTAATTTTTGGTATTAAAACTATTTGTCAAAAGTGGAAACTGCAGATAATCTGAGTTAACATGTGAAAGTAGTTTTAATAGCTTTTGTAGCCGTCAGATGCTGTTCTCAACTTGTTCTTACTATACGAGTACAGTCCCATCAAGCCCTATCCATGTTCTCAAGCTGTTCATCTTGGTGGAACATTTTAGCTATTCCCATGTTTGTGATTGAAGGACAGTGCGTGGCAAGAGCTGGAGGAGATATTCGGCCACAGTGACCGAGAACCCACATTACAAGACTTACGGAACATGAAATACCTGGAACGATGTATACAAGAGACTCTAAGACTGTTCCCTTCAGCTCCTGCAATCGGTCGCAAGTTACAGGAAGACCTCCACTTAGGTTGAGTATCTTTTATGGTCAATTTTAATAGCGTTTATATAATGGGAAAACTCAAGTGTGCAGGACTATTTTTTATATCCCTTAATGATTTACCAATTTTTAAGGGTGAGTGAGTAGTTTTATTCACTTTGAATAGAATTAAAATCAAGTTTGAATTAAAGCATCATGCTCAAGTGGAGTTTGAGTAATATAGAACAATATTTTTACCCCAAGTATTTCAAATTTAATTTAAGTAATAAATTCAATCATAAACTATTGTCTCAAACATACAATTTAAGAATGATAAAATTTTTCTAAAAAATGTAATGATGATACAAAGACAGATTTTTAAATAAATTTAATATAGCTATACAAGTTAAGTTATAACATACATTTATTTTTAATCAAATAAAAAAGAAAGATTGTGGGACTTTTTGTTATAAAATATATTTTAAAATTGAATAAAATCAATTATACCAAAAAAAAAATTAAGAAAACTAGAAGACTTTCAAGTAGAGTTCAAACAACTACTAAAACTCAGCTCAAGTTCTTGAGTACACGCACACCCTTACAAAATATTTACTTGAAAGAGACCACAACAACCGGGAATAAGTTTTTGAAAAACGCCGCATTGATGTAGAAGTCAGAGCTACTGATTGTTGTACTCATTAAGTCCCCAGGGAAGAGATAATGGCTGGAGGAAAAAATTTTATGCAAGGGTGGAGGAGGCCTTTCGAGGTTGTACCTGCTTTATTATCTGGAGCAGAAAGATAACACGCTCCTATCTGACAAGCTGATGTTATGGAAAATACATAGTGGGATAAGGTAAAAGGAAGCAGCTGCACAAAGAAACAGAAGATTAATGCAAATTTTTTAATTCATGTGTTCATTTAGAGTGATTTAAAGTGTTTTTGGTGTCCTGGCGGTCTAGGGGTTAAGGTNGGGGTTCAATCCTCGGTCCCGGCAAAGATTTATCTGATTACCAAACCCTTCCTTCACCTCTGACAAGACATCTTGTGAATGTGAGGAATGCCAGGCCTCCACTGTGGTTCGGATTCCACGTTAAACTGTAGGTCCTCCATTTCATCTCACAATAACCCTACCATCACTAACCCGAACAGGTAGTAAGACGCTAATAATAATAATAATAATAATAATAATAATAATAATAATAATAATAATAATAATAAAGTGTTTTTTTATGATCTTAGTGTGTGAAATATAACGATGTGTTCATAGACCCAATCACATAGATACTAGTTTGAATTAAATGTGCTACAATTTCTTTTTTTACTAAATATGCAGATTACCGGCAGTTTTGGGTTATACGCGGCCTCATCCCCTCCATTACTGTGGATAATCGGGGGGAAACTGTAATTCACTAAACTCAAAGAGAAATTCCACTATTTTCAGAAATGCTAATGAGTTTTCCCAGATCGATAAGATATAAAATGATTCAATAGTGGACTTAATTTGAATAAACACGGAATTATGAGTACAAAGTTTGTAGTCATACATGACACAGGAAATTATTTGAATTTTTGATCTGACCAATGTAAGGTATAATCTTATAATTAATAGCCCTCAAAACAAGTTTTCCCACCCCTGATTTCAATGTTCATCGGAACATTTTATTCAAGAGAAAATTAAGATTTATTTAGCAGTGTAGCAATGTAATGATTGATTATTTTATATTTCACTTTTAACAACGAGCAAAAATTGCCAAACAAGAATGACAAAAAATGACCGTGAATTAACCAAAAGCAAGCCATTAACAAACAAAAAAATAGTCAATTTAAAAAGATATCTAGCTATTTTGGGGATATAATTTTGAAACATTTTCCATCTACAGTAGAGTCTCGATAATCCGACCTTTGGTTATCCAACATTCCGTTTAATCCGACATACCCTTATGATGAGCAATTTATATTATTGTGCAGTATGCGCATGCATATTATTTTCCCACTACCATCGTTTCTTTCTTAGTGGGTGAGTCACATAGCTCTGTGGTTGTAACTTTGTTCACCTGCCTTGGTGAATGTTTGCACTGTACTCATTCATATTGTGATTGAGTTTTGCGTTTTCCCATCAATGTACTTTAACAGTAATTTTAAATCCAAAGTTTTGTTTATATAAAATAAAAGTTCTGTAATTTATTGCATTACAGTACTGTATTTGTATTGTAGAATAATTACTAGCAAACCTTATTTAAAACCTATTCTGCACTTATATTTATAGTAATTTGGATCTGTTTGTCTGTCCTTCCCCCTCTTCCTTCACCTGTTTTCGTATTATCCGGTAATACGACCACCTGTCAATCTCGTCATTGAGACTCTACTGTATTTGAAATTAATAAAAGAGAAAAATAATTTGTTTATAATAAGGGATGTCCTTCGAATCTTTGATCCAGCAATTCAAAATAACCCAGATTTAAGATTGAAAAAATGTAGCTTTTTTTTCAAATCTAGGATTTGAGTTATTTTTTAAAAGCTGTTGTGGTGACTAGTGGTTTTTCTTAACATGTGACAGAAACCTAACAACAAGACTCAGACCATTGATTTTCCATTTAATGTGCACAAAATTGGAAGTGAAAAAAAATCATACCATGCTACCATGCTACAATGTTTTCTAAGAGCCTGATTCAAATGTGAGATTCAGGATTCGCAGACGAAATGAAAATTCAGATTCGAGAAAAAGGTGGAGTCCACCCACCTCTATTTATAGCTATTGTGAATTCTTCAATCAAGTGTCAGCTTATTTAGTGTATTAATGCAGGTCTGGCCTGTTAACTGTCTCAATTATGCTGTCATGTTAGGTGAGAACATAATCCCAGCAGGATGTGAAGTCCTCATCCCCATCATCACAGTTCACCGTATGAAGGAACACTACCCCAACCCAAACAAGTTTAACCCTGATAACTTCCTGCCAGATCGGGTGCAAGAGAGGCACCCCTATGTCTACATACCCTTCTCTGCTGGGCCCAGGAACTGTGTGGGTGAGTTTCCAAAATTATTAAGGGACGATTCACAATATGATTGAGAGAAGGTTCACAATACAAGTGAAAGAAGGTTCATGGTACAATTGTGTGAAGGCTCACAATTCAATTAAGGAAAAGCTTACAATAGAAATAAAGGAGGGTTCATAATACAATTAAAAGAAGGCTTACAATAGAATTAAAGGGGGGTTCACAATAAAACTGTTTGAATATAGAGAGCCGGCTTGGTATATTGCACTGCCCTTTAACATTGTCCTAATGAAAATGGGGGAAAATACATGTGAAAACATGTGCCAGTGCACCTAGACAAGATTTGAACCAAACTAGATTTTGACCTATACAGTAAGGTCAGAGTCAGAAATAAAACTCACTAAAACAACCTTGTTATTTTTCAAAATCCAAGGTACAATAGTTTTCAAATGTGAGAGGGATTGATTTGTTCCAGCTCAGAAGTTTGCAATGATTGAATCAAAGGTGATCATATCAACAGTTCTGCGACAGTTTCGATTGGAGCCTATTACTCAATTGAGAGACATCAACTTGACGTGGAATGTCACCCTCAGGAGTACCAAGCCCCTAATCATCAAACTTACATCAAGGCACTGAGCTTCCCACATCGGTGACACAGTTTATGTTAGTTCAGTTTGTCTAGAGACGATTTACGCATTAAAAACATAACCTATTAGCTTACACAACAAAACTGATTAATCATAATCAAAGTAAATTTTTCAGTTTCCTTTACAAAATTCTATTTTAATATAATAATAGCTGCGAATTATTTAATGTCTGTTTAATTTAATTACTGTATTGACTGAAATAAAAGGTAATAATAAATATTGCCTGACCGTCAATTTCAATAGGACTTCTACTATCCGTGAATATGAAGGTTGTACCCAGGTCATTCCTGGTGATGTCTAGGACATCAATGTTTCTGGGTATGTTTCTTAAGCGCTGGATGGCCACTTGTAAGTGGGAGGCCAAAGAGCATGATATTGTATTTGACCCAATGATAATGAATAGGTCATTAAAATGTATTTTATATATATATATATATATGCAAGTTTTACAAGACATTTTGCATAAATATTTATCTATGTCAAATTTAAATATGTAGTATAGATCCAGGGTAGGAAACCCTGTCCCCAATTGCCATACAGGGTGAATTGTCCATAAAAAAAAGTGTGGAGAAAGTGAGTTTGCCATCATTCACAGGAAAATAAATTCATCCCTGTGGTGTGTGCAGGTTGTAACTTGATATTTCCTACCGCAGATTTCAAACAATGATCCAAGCTTTAATGTATTATTTTTACATAAATGCAATGGGCATCTGCAACATTCACACTTTTTTTTTTTTTCGAAACAAGCCCAACTCTTGCAAATATAAGACAATGGTTTTCTTGTCTATCTAAGAAAGCTTTGAATGTCTTCCAAAGATGCAACTTGTAGTAAACCATAAGCATTCATAACAACTGAATTCTCTTTAACAATTTAAAATTCAAGATGATTTTACTGTAGTGGCATCACGGACTTAAGAGCAACATTAATTTAAACACAGATGTTTAAAATAATTATTATGGTACAAACTTAGCTTTAAAACCTTCTATATCTTAATTTGTATATATATGAATTAAGTTATATATATTAAATATATAATTATAGTTCCTACCCAACATAGGGGAAAATCCACAGGGGTCGGGGTAGGGGTCGTTCCCCCTCCCCCAAATGGTCAGGCAATGGACAAAATATCCTGTATCCCAGACCCCCCTCTGTAAGAATTCCTCCCAAAAAATTGTTCCTTGGATCCGCCCCTGTTCCAACCTAACTTAACCTAGCCTTTCATGTTTTGATAAGTTAAAATATTGAATAATATTGGTAAAATAAACAGTTTATTATTTATAGGAAAAGATGATTTCATACAAGACAGAGGATTATGGGTCAATATTTTAATGTTAAGAATTTAAGTCAACACTGAAATTTGTCATTGTTTATGTTTATCTTGTGATTTTAGCAAGTTTTGTTTTAATTTTATAAATCTCTGTATTATTAGACTCTCCATATTAAGCATGTAATAGTAAGATAATAGCACCTAGACATTTATTGTAACAAAAAAAAATTTATTCTTGTATATGTGTCATATATAAGATAATAGTATATTTTAGTCAATAATATAACATTCTTATAAATTTATAATATACAAAATGTACATACTTTATATTTACTAGTTAAATATCCAACCAAACCTAATTTAACAAATAAAATCTGAAGGAAACTTTGTAGTCCTTAATGAAAAATAAAGGAATAAAGTTGTGCCACTTTAATGAGTAAATAACTTTATTTTAAATTATCTTGCAATAATTAAAATTGATAATCATAAGAAAAAGTGAAAAATTAGTGAAGAAAGCCCACTTAGGAAAACAAAAAAAAAGTCCCTCTCCTCATTTCCATTTTACTTAGAAGTATACGCCACAGATGTCTGGTGTTGAAAGCCTTTCTCAACAAATATATTTCACAGTTCTTTGTTTACAAACTCGGTTCCATTATCTGTTTGTACTATTTTCACTCGGTTTCTCCTGTCTTTCTAGACTAGGTTTAAATAGTGTTTCACATTGTTTACCATTTCACTTTTACTTTGGAAGAAATACACATGTCTGTAGCCAGAAAAATCATCCTTTATAAGTAGAAAATACTTTGAACCACCGCCGAGTGATGCATCTTCTAGTGGTCCGCACACATCCATGTGTACCAATTCACAGGCCTGAGTCGTTGACGTTTCACTCCATTTGAATGGTGATTTATGCATTTTTCTTTTCAGACAACCATCACAAATTTTTCCATCTGCTTCATATGTTATATTATTTTTGTCTAATATCTTCTTCACATATTAGACATTCTGATGACAAAGACGTTCATGCCACTTGGTTAGGCTGTACTTCCCATAACTTATATTTGAACTGTAATGCATAATATATGGACATATTGCTATATCTTTGGCAGATGGCAAACAATTTGCCATCTTTCGTTATTTCACACAACTGACTGTCGAAGGTCACTTGATGATCTCTGTCCATGACACTCCTAGCTCATCGTTATTTTAGGTACACACAATACAGTATTCACTGTTGTCTTAATCCATTCCTCAACATTATATGCTTTTATTTCTACAGTTCCATAACCCACCGCATCCAGTTCATTTCCATCACTTATCAAAATATTTTTAACATTGGATAGTTCTGTGTATGTTGCAAAAAGTTCCTTTGCATAGCACATTGTTCACCTGCCTCAGTATGGTAAGCCCCCTTTGATGATCAATAGTATCACTTGTAGTGACCCGTTTTACCACATATAAAACATTTTATCAATCTTTGGTAACTCTTGCTCGCCAGTGCCGCCTAAGTTCCTGCCGTTGCCGGTGGATCTAGCTCATGTTGCTTCTTCCTCAATGAATAGGCATGTTATCAACTCATAATTACTTTGTTGTTTGGAGGCATTTTACTAAACTGACGACAGGCTGGAAACGGTTGATGATGGTGATGATTACTTTGTTTTTCCATTGGTACTGAATCCTAGGCTGCAACAAAATGTTTGAATGTATTTGGTAACAATATTAATATTTTTGTGATTAACAATTTGTCAGAAATGTTTTCCTCCAATTGAGCTGTTTTTCCTCGGATTTCTTCAAGCTTTGCAAAACAAGTTAAAATTTCTTCTTCTTCTTCTTCTTCACACTTCAATGTGAAAAATGTTTGCTGTTCTAGGTGTAAACTGGTTTCTGACTTCCTCTCATATATTGCCATCAGTTTCATCCACATTTCTGCAGCTGATGTCAAGTTGATTATGTACATAATAACCTTTTCATTCAACCTGCCACACTTACTCTTTAGGCCTTCCCATCCAGCCCCATTCAGATCCAGTCGGCATAATTTGTAGTTGTTTCCGCCAGTTTTTGTTCACTCCCGTCAACCACGTTATATAACTCCATCGCGTGTAGTATAACTTTGATTTGGAATTTCCACAAATTCCAATTTTCACTTCCTTCTAGCTTTGCACCAATGTTAAAATACGTTTTATCCAAACTTTTTACAATCTTTTAGAATATAAGAACAATAATACACTATTTTCCGACCAAGGATCTCCCCTCCGTGTTGCACAATTTTTTTTTCATAATTCATAATCCTTTTCTATTCATTTAATCCATACTAGCTGAGCCCATAGCCTGTAACAATTATTATGTGAGAGGTACATGGAATAAAATAAAATAGTAGTTTTGCAATATGAACAGTTCAACAAAATGTAAGTGGGCAACTGACGGTGTCACCACTAGTCTTTCTGAAAGGAAGTAAATCAAATATGACTTACGTTGCCATCCATTAATGTACATCAACATCAATGTTCACATTAGGAGGGTTATTGAGGTAAATTATATAAAATATATATTGTAATCTTGCAAGCTAATCTACTTATTTTCGTGTATCAACAAATTAAGGACTTCAAGAAAGTATCAACATTTAAAATTTAAAATATTCAAATCTAAATTGAGTATATTGCCATAAAATTATTTGATAGGCTAGTAATCAAGCCTAAAATAATGTTTCATACATAAATATAATTGACAAATAGGCATCTGAGAATCAGTTTTTTTTGAGGTAGAATCAAATCTCAAATCGAAGCCAATATTATTCACGAATTTAGAATAATTATCGACTCAAATCATATCCTATTTAAATATGCTAGAATTATGATAGAAAAAGTTATACATGATAAAAACATTAGATTAGTTTTAGACCCTAGTCCTATATGTTAACATTTATAAAGCTTTCAACATATTCATGCAACAATACTTCATTTCTGTCAAAGTTAATTGGTAAAAAGCACCAGCTGTTGTACTGATTATAAACTATTTCAATATATATCTTCAGTCCTAAAGATACACATTTTTTACACATTATCCCAGGGTGTGATTATAAGCTATATGAAAGTTTTATAAAGGCCGTTTTTGAGGATAACGTGTGGCTTATTTTCCAGTCAATATGGTAATAATTTTAGGCACGTTGTGAGATAAGCAATGGCCTAAAACCCAATTGAATTTTATTTTTAATTTGGTTTTATTCGAGTTATTGAATCAAATAATTAGAAATTTGAATAAATATATCAATACTGTCAAAGTTTCGCAGACCCTTATTGACAAACAAATGAAATAATTTATTTAATCTTTTCAAACACATCTACTAAAATAATATTAACTGTTTACTTATTTTTCCAAAATGGTGATTAGCTGGTTTGGCTGCACCACACTACCATTAGATAATAATCCAATTTGTTAATGTCTTTTTCAAACAAAATACAAAGAGATAAAAAGAGATTTTAGGTATAGATTTGAAAATAAAATAGCACATATTTGAAAGATTATAGCTATTTTTATTATTCTATTGAGATGTGGTATACAAAAATATGTAATTGGATTTATAACTAGTGTATCCACATCTGTGTGGAGGGAGAATGGGAAACCGTTTTGAAAGGAAAAAAAAAACGTACACCAGACCAGGATTCGAACCTCGGTCTCCCCATCATTGGCAAACTAGCCTATGGCAAGAGCGACGCCTTAATCTATTCAGCCACTTAAGAAAGTATTTCATGTTCAAGTGAAATGATAATAAATAGTGCAATTAAGTTGCTTATAGATGATATTTCTTTGTATTTTTTTACACAAATAACTTTTATTTTGTTGTAAATTATTTTTTAATATATTTTTTCTATTTATGAAATTATATAATGGTAGTATGACTAGTAACTAAATAAAAATTTAAAAGATACAGAACTGGAACCTAACTATGAACCGAAAAGAATACAAACTTTTATTTTTAACTAACTGTAATCAAAACCAGAACCTTAAAATGTTTGTTTGGATAACTGGAACAAGAAGACAGATAAATATCCCAGTTTGACTCTCAGTAACTATTTATAGGAAAAATAATAATAGTAATAATAATTTTAAAAAATTGTCAGTTTGAAAAGGGGGGGAGAAGATATTATGTCTCTCAGAGCGATAGTACCTATCTTCTATTGAGGCCTGGTGGTAATCTTGACTTGGCAATCCATTGGTGAGCCAGTACCACTGTCCGAGTTAATAACTGTTGCAGTGTTCGGGAAATGATCTCAATATTTTAGTGATGCAGTATGTCTGAAAGTCCTTCTTGTGGGTAGTAGCACAGATGGGTACAGGTTTGTCCAGATCCTTGTGGGATTTTTGTCTAAACAGCGATTGTTTATTTGCTGTCTGAGAGAACCTGTAGTAATGTCTATATAGTCTGTATAAAAATTTTACTCTGTAGTTGATAGACTAAGTTATTTATTTTGCTTTTTTTTACAACCGACAATTTTATATTCCATTATAGTGATCTTGCTATTGAAGAATGTAGCTGGTACACACACGTACTGCAGCAGAGACTACCACAAGGGTATGATAGAGTTTGGCGCAGACTAGGATATTGGGAAGATTGGAAAGATGTTTGAATGAAACTACAAAGGTTTACCGCAGTGATTTAAACATTTATATTGATTCAAAATGGAGGTTTGCATTTTCCAAGTGTTTTTCTTCCTATTTTGAATATGTGTGTGACTTTTTCTACTATAGAAGCCGGAAGAAAACAAGATTTTACCTTTTTCACATAGGATTCTTACCACAGTCTTTCCTTAGGTAGGCTTTCTTCACTAAATTTTTATCTAATTAGTTTATCTTTCCCTATTTTTAACAATTTTCATTATTGTATAATCATATAGGTATTGGGCCTCCTCATTGTTTAACGTTTTATTTTAAACTTTAATCTAGCTGAAATAAAGTGGAAAAGTTAAACAGAAGCATTAAACTGGCACAGTAAAACTGCTACTAATTTAAATGATTGAAAATAATAAATAATTTAAAGTTAAAAAGTCAGTTGTTATTTAAGTCAATCTTTTTTAGGCATAAGTTAAAATAACATGTAAACATTACTTTGTTTGTGTCTCAATATTATTTATTATTTTGGGACTTAACACATAAAATAAAAATATGAGATAGTATAAAATGTTTATTTATATAAAAAAAATTATACAAAAATATGCACAAAATAATTACAAAAAAACAACTTGAAAATCATTAACATCACACAATTAAAAAAAGGCGCAAGTAGTTAATTTACCAGAGATTTTGCAGTAACATTAGAAATTATAAGTACAAAATTAATGTTACTGTTGGAATAGCTAATAATTACTAAATGTATAGCTAATCACATGCTTTAGGTACAAATTCACACTAAATGCTGTATGTGATGTACCATATTTAAACTGTTTTATACCTGGAAAACAACCAAAATTTATCATTCATGTAGTGTGATGTAAGGAAATAATGTAATGAAAAGGTTTTCGTGTTTTTAAATGGAAGCCATTAAAATACACTCAATGTAATGTTAACATAACATTACGTTAGCATAAGAGTTATCCTGGAGATAACTTCACATTATGTTATGTGTGCTACATGTATCTGTGAGCAACATCAATAAAGTTAGTAGACAGACACCTTATTCAGTATACACTTCTCATGAACACCAAACCATAGTGGCTTATTTTTTAATATTAATTTTGTAGTTACAATACGTTTCTAGTGACTACTTGAAGCCTAATCACCCTTAAATGCTTGAGTCCCATTTATGTCAAATATTTGTTTTCAAACAAGCAAAAAAAATAATCTTTTTTTTATTTAAGTTTTTATGTTATGTTACCTTTATATAAAGTGAATCTTTATTACTTATTAATTTTTTATGTGTTTAGTAAATGTTTGAGTGAATGTTAAGTTGATCAAGATCCTGGCATTAGGTTTATTTTTTTCGATGATTTTTTAATTTTAATATAATTTGGGTATTTCATAATAAAGGTAGGGACTGTACACGATAATTAACTTCAGGTAAAAATTTGGGAAATTGATTGTTTCCGAAATTCAGGTGGGAAAAATATTTCCAAGGCTTTTAAGAGAAAAATTGTTTAAAAAAATTAGGGCTAAGGACGATTTATCAATGTCACAATTGTATATTTTCATTAAATGAATTTATTACATTTAAATCAACCTTATCTTCCATTAAATAGATGTATACTCAACATTTCTGTTGCTTTTATTTAATAACTACCTTACAACACAATTGAGTGCCATTAAATAACATAACTACACTACATATTATTGGGGGAGGTATTTATTTATCCCCGAAAAGCTTTTAAGTAAGGAAAACAGATTTTTAGCGCAAAATGATGAAAATGGCTTTTAAATATCAAACTATGCACAAAATACACCTTAACCACACCTATTTGAATAAAGACACATCTATTACGTGAATAGTATTTGGAACGGCATTCATTTGCTTTTGTATCATAGAAAATAATAGTTGAATAAACTAACTTTTTTAAGAGTTCAACAGCACTTTTTTTGAGAGCTTTAGTAACTAAATTTTAAGAGGTAACCAGGCATAACGGCTAAGTTGGGAAATGTTTTTGGTACTATAGACAAGACTGTGGGTGACTCTCTTTTATTTATTCGGATTAGGTTGAATATCTTGATGTTTTACTGTGTAAGTAGATATTAAAATTCACACTATTAGTTGTTTTTTTAAAAACTATTAAATCAACCTTAAAATCTATTTTTGGGATATATTTATATCTATAGCAAAATACTTGATTAAAAATACACAATTGTAATAGTTACATTAGGCCTAGTTTTTAAATTTACACTACTTCAAAAATCTTACTCAACACTTGCTAGACAAAATACCATTTAGTTTTTATTTGAGAGACTTACAATTTAAAACTAAATGACTTAAATGGATATACAAATTTAAATGTACACTAATTTTTTGCCTTTAGAAAATTTGTTACAAGATTACAAAATTTAAATTTATTTTTCAAAAAAAGTTAAAAGGTGGATTAAAAAGCATGTACATGTCTCAGCCAAGTATATTGCATTTTACAAATTAGTAAAGAAGAATAGAAGGGAGAAGTATTAATTCGAAGGAAGAATAGAATGGCAAATGCAAATGCTTCCACATCATTGGACGAGGAAAATGTCACAATATGGAGGAAGAGATTGGCAGCTGAAGAAAAAGACATGTTCAATGTGATGCAAGCACTCCATGCATGCAATACTGATATATTTCCAAGTGTACATTCAATTTGGCGGGTGCTAGCTGTGCTTCCAGTGACAATCGCTAGTGATGAACATTCATTTTCAACACTGAGGAGAATAAAAACTTATCTTTGAAATAGAATGTTCGAAAATCAACAGAATGATCTCACAGCACTTGGCATTCATCGGGACCTCATCATAAATGCAAATGAAATTGTAGATCATTTTGTCAAATGTAATCGACTTTTGCAGTTGTGAAATTAAAATATAATTTTCAACCATTTTTTTCCTGAAACGCTCGAGTTAAAATTGTCGGAAAATGTTGGTACAGTAGAGTCTCGGAAACTCAACATTCCATGTAACTCGACGTGCGAATGTGCACACAGTCTTTAGTGCCAGTCATCACAATCCAAGTTCATTCAATTGTATAACCTCTCAGTTTGTTTGCGTAACCCGAGTGGAACAGTCATGCTGTGGTGTTTTTATATGAGCTGTTTTTGTTAGTTTTCCAATTCAGTAGCGTGTTATTCCAATCAATCCAATATTATATGTACAATACTGTAATTCATTTCTGTATATTACATGTATGTATAGACACCACTAAAATATAAATATGTAATATATTGTACTGTATGTATATTACTGTTACTGTACCATACAATACTACAGTACAGAACAAATGTATCTATAATATTCTATATTGTATTGTGATTCATCCTTGTTTAGTAAACATGCATCTTATGCAAGTTAATTCGTAAAACTCGACACCATCTCAGTCCACATAAGGTCGAATTTCCTAGACTCTAATGTAATTTAAATGATATGATTGTATGATTGTGTGATTTTTTTGTGCCTACATTTTTTATTGTCCCAATAAAATACTAATATTTAAATTATTTTTTATTACTTAAGCAAACATCTCAATAATATTTTGTGTGTCACCATAACTATATCACATACTAGGTTTTGATGTTGTTAGCCAGTTAATTATATCTAATCATAAGTGAGAAAAAAATTGACCCCCCTTTACAAAAATCCTTGGAATGGCCCTGCATATACCACTATATTTAACTTAATTGAAACTATCAAATTTGATTCCTTTCTAATCAAATTGCCATAAGCTTCTAATTTTATCACCAAATTATTTTTACTTTTCACTGGAATAAATTAGGAGTAAGCTTAGACTAAAATTGTAAATCTGGAAAATAAACTTAAGCCTAAAGTTGAAAAATTGTTTTTTACATTTTTTCCCCATTTCCCGCCCCATTCTCGTGGGAAATTGTTATTTCCCACCCGAAAATTTCCTGAAGTCAAAATGTCATTCCTGCACAGGCCTAAATAAAGATGTCCTTAATAAACTGTTTTGCTCTTGTAATTTTGCTTAGTCGACTAACACACCCAACACTGTTTAAACCATAAAATGAGCAAATCCCAAATATATTATTTTACATAGTACAAATTGAAACTATATGGGTCAGCCAGACCCAATTTTAACAAAACTAAGGGGACTTAAAAAATATTATTTCTTAAAAATTAAAAAGGCTAGTCAAGAAATTGTTTTTTTTTTAAATAGTAAACAGACTTTCTATTTATTGCCTACTTTTGACAATAAAAGTAGCAGGGAGACAAATCTTGCTGACATAAAAAAACTTAAAATAATTTTGACAAAAAGAATAAATTAAATAATTTAACTTTTCAAATAATTAATATAGGGTAATTAGTGTTTCACACACTTGAAGTTGTGGTAGATACAGGATAGTGGGTGTATTAAATGTTTAATCATGTGTGCATCTAAATTAAAGTGGGGTATTGGGGTGGACCAAGTGGGACTGTTAAATAATATGATATTTAGGGCTAGTCTTATGACTCCTGGATAAATATTAATCTGGTAGATAAATATTTCTACCTGGTGGATAAGTTAAAAGTGCCTTTTATGACTGCCAGATAAAATCTATTTAGCCATAACATTTTTATCGGGAGGCTTAAGTACCTGATAACTTTTATCTGATAGTTAAAATGCTCGTTGCCATAGTGATGCGTTGTTTTTAATGAGACTTCGCACAAACAGAATCTGTTGTTAGGTTAAAATCTTGGTTCCTGTATTTAGTAAGCACAGGCTCAGGCTCTAACTAAATAAAGTTAGAACAATTGATTCATTATTATATAAAATGACAAGCTATATGTAGAGTTATATTTATATATGAACAAATTATTAAAATTTTAGTACAATAAATTAAATTGTGTAAATTTTGTACCCAACTATTGACCATATTTTGGGAGACACCGAAATTAGTACTTGCAAGACAACTTTGCTTCTGCGCCCATGTGACCATAAATAAAAGTATAGCATGTGACGTCATCCGTTTCCTCGCACTCGTTTAGCCACCATTATTTAACAAGTGTTGAGTGTTCTCACCACTCATGTTAACTTGATCTGTGCTCGCTAGGTTGTAGCGCTATTAGCAGGGCTTATATGCATACGCACACCAGTAAAAACAGTACCAACCTTACGTGTTCTGAATAAAAATATATTTTTCTTAAAGATAGCTACTTGGCAGATAAATTCAGTTCATAAGATGTGTAAAACATTAAAGTGGCTGATAACTTTTATCTGGTAGATAACTTTAACCTTCCAATAGCAATATTTATCCAGTAGTCATAATACCGGCCCTAAAAGGCTAAATCCAAACTCAAATCTTCACAAAATGTGTCTATACATTAAATGCATGCATGTGTTTAGAGATATTCACATTTTATTTGTTAAATGTGGGCTCAACTGTATCATGAATTTCCATTCACATATTATATTGTGAGATTTTAAAATCCTAAAAGAGCTTCTATTAATTGTTGATTGTATTTTCAAGTTGTATATTTTACACTTGAATGTAACATTGTTTATTTCATTTCACATAATATCTATGAAATAGTAGGTTATATTTTAATCAGTCCAATAAGGCACATACATGTTATCATGAAAATAGCCTATTTTAAATCATCTTTAATAACTATGTACAAATTATTTACATTATTATGAAACAAAATTCTTTAAGAAAAACAATTTTCTCCTTATCAAGTCACATAGCAGTGTAAAGTGTGAAATGTGTTTAAAGTCCTATGGCAGAGACAGAAGACAAATTGTTAACCTAATCACCCAATGAAAAAAGCAGGGTCATTTATTATTATTATTATTATGAGAATTAAATACATCTGACAACAAAATTAGTCATATCCCTCTCCAATTCGTTTTTGGTCTTTGGATTTGATATTGAAAATAACTCTATGAGTACCTCATAGCTGAAGAAATTTCAGCAACAAGGTAGAATGATGCCCAATATTAATTAATGTAAATATATTTAAAAGTGAAATGGTCAACAGAAATGTATGACATTGAAACTATTGATTAAGCTGTGCTATTGTCTCATCACTAGATTAAATCAATTTATATGTAATTTATAAAGTTGTGTGTTATTGTTACTAGGCTGATAATTGTAATTTTACATTCCAAAATTGATAAAACTTAAATAAATAGCTTAGTATTTGTTTCAAGGCAGTAAGGGGGGAGGGGGGGGGGTTTGAACCTTTGAACCCCCCGCGAAATTTTATCAACAAAATATATATGGCTTTATTTATGGTTCAAACAATATCAAAATTAAGATACAATTACAAATTAGGGGGTTGTGTTACCATGAAAAGCACTTCAGAGAGCTTCTAGGGGTGTTAAATATTTAGAAATTTTCCTAACCTTCGGGGGTTATTTTACCATAAAAAAAACCAGTTCACAGAGCTTCAAAATGGGTTTAATATTCAGGGATTTGCCAAGCCTTTGGCAGCTAAGGAGTTATTTTACCATGAAAGAAACCCTTTAGAGAGCGTCTATAACTGTTAATCAATTATATTTTTTTCTAGCTTCCAGCGATTGGGGGATGTGCCCACTAAACCCCCCTGAAATTATTGGCTGGCTACGGCCTTGATTTGTTTAGAATACCATAAAAATATAATCTGATGCATAGAGGTTTCATGTTATATTCTGCAATGAGCAACTTTAAAAGTCATTTGAGGGGTATTCAGCAATTAATACGGTTTAGTTACAGACATCTCGGAAAACTTGTAAAAGCAATTAATTTTCAGTCCAGATAAGAAGATAATCTGTAAGTACAATCCTTTACATGTTTTGCATTATACTATCTGTACGGGCTATCTGCATATTTAAACCAATAGGATAGGGGTGAGGACAGTAGAACATAAAGGAAACATACTCACTAATGTGTGAAGGGAGTGGGAAATAATTTATAAAAGACCTGAGTACATCTGGTTGAGATTTGAACTTCAATCTCTAACAAACAAGAAACCAGACACCTTTGTTTGCATGACCCATCAATTCGGTTGGCACAATATTCAATTGTAAAACAATTATGTTAAGACAACAAAGTACCTCTACCAGATCAGAAGACTGCATTTTTTAAAAACATGTTTAAATTCTCAAAACTATTTGCACTCCTGGTGAACATCTCACACCCTGGAGACGTGCTGTGTGGCCAAGTCTAGCCTGGGCTTTCTAGGTGCAGCAAAGAGCTTGCTCCAGGCACGGCATGTCTTACCTGACCATACCCACATTCCAGATGTGACCCCCACCACCAGAGACAAGAACAAGCGTAGTAGCGCCACCTCAAGACCAGCAGAGTGGTATGATGGTCCCGGGATGCAGCCAGGCTCTATCCCGCAGTCAAGTGCAGCGAGGAGAGCTAGGGAACGCCACCGCGGACGATGCCAGGCCTCATAGAGGAGGCAGGCCAAGGACCCTGCTGCGGGCAGGACGTAGAGTACAGCGAACACACCCAGGCGGGTCATCAGACGTTCTAGCTTCTCCGCACTGCGGCCTGTCATGCGCATGGCATACCTTACCTGAACAAAGTGTTTCCAGTAACTTGTAATAAGAGTTTTATATGGCATAATGCCCAAATTATATACAGGTATTATAGTTAAGATTCTTAGTGAAACTATCTCAAACAAGACTTCATAGCCCGGAATGTAAACAGTTACAACCCACTTGAAATGGATTAAAAATAATGTGAGCACTATTTTATTATGAAAAATTAACTATGTTTTTCAGATTTTCCGGGAAGAATTTCCATTTTATGAGCAGCTTGGATTAAAGAAAAGTATAGAGAAATAGTATTTCATTTTCCATAACATTTACTTGGGTGAAAAAGTTTATTAGTTGTTTAGAATTCGACAGTTTAAACTTGTTGGGGAAACAAATAATATATTATCAGGGGTGAAATGACATGTTTCAAGTGGCCTGAGCCGATGAGAATAACAGCCCTTTAGAATGACCAAAAATGCGATTTTTTGCAGGACAGTATTGTTTTTTTGGAGTGATGTCCTGTTGTCCTACAGATTTGTATTTAATAAAGTGCTTCCAAAAGTACTTATTTTTGAAGTTAGATAAAATAATATTTCAAAATGAACATTGCTAGCACAAGGAGCTTTACCCTTGAGTTTTATTTTTTCAATAACTTTTATTTACAAGTTACATTTTCCAAAAGCTTATACACATGCAATGATCATTAAAGTTCCTATATAATAATTTTTGTATGAAATTTGTTCTGAAAGGTCTTTTTCTTTACTAGAATTCTGTTCTATAGAATATTGTTAGGAACAGGGCTGTGCCGTACTATAATATAGAGAGACGGCCGCATCAGGCGGCACCGTAAGGGGATGGCTTAAGCAGTGAAATCAAAGAACCATTCAATAATTAAAAATCTTTATGCAACACTTTTCTATATTGGTCTATAGCTCTATAAGGAAAACCTCTTTTCGCTTTATGAGGTAATTGTATTATATTTGGAAGAAGGTACAGGAAAGGTGGATAGAAACATATAAAAGGGGGACAAACACAATATGGCCTTTACAATGAAAAGAAGAACACAGTTCACACTNTTTTTTGGTTTTCTCTTTTAGGAAGTTGCGTTGCGCGTTTCACACTCCTCCCTGATGAGTTCCGATAGAATGAAACCTAGGTCGGGGGATTGGGCGGTGACGATCAATTTTCTTTAAGAGACATCCATTACCTCTTTGTCCATTGGCAGCAGTGTAAAGTGTGAACTGTGTTCTTCTTTTCATTGTAAAGGCCATATTGTGTTTGTCCCCCTTTTATATGTTTCTATCCACCTTTCCTGTACCTTCTTCCAAATATAATACTATATTGGTCTATGTAATTCTGATATTGATGTATGCAATTTATGATTTATTGCACGTCTCTGCCTAAGCGCTTTCGGTACCCTTCGATTTCAGTTTCTGGTGCAGGTGCATCGTTTTGCAAGTGCTCATCGATAGACTTTTAATCTGACAGCACAAAGCTATTATTTTTATTTGTAATACACCGCGCAGCAGCTCCTAAAATCTGAGGTGGCAATTATCGCAAAAGTTAATTGCATGTTTTACATGTTGATAGTTCTGCTTTGAGCTTACAAATATTGACAATATTTGATTTTAATGTTAGTTTGTCTCGAGAAGTGGATGTGCTGTGTTTAAATCACTAAACCAGATATATAATATATATGTATCAGTATAATATTTTTGCATTTATACTAATTTAGTTTTTGTGTTTAAAAAGTAGATCAGCTGAGAGAATTATTGTTTTTTACAGCAATTGTAGTTACTTATTATCAATGAAAATGATTATCTTAAGACAATAGGGACTCGAATTAAAAAGTAGCATTTGCATGGACTAGGTATATCTCAGGTGCAGAACGTGTGCCTATGTGTGATAGAGAGAGTTATTTAGGTAATATTGAGCTACTTTTGTGTTCTGTGTGTGATATTGAGCTAGTTTTGTGTTCTGTGGTTGATAGAGAGTTGCTTAAGAAATATTTGCATTTGCCTACTTTTGCGTCTTTTATTTATTGCTCTATTTTTATCAAATTCATTACGTTGAAGTGGAGACAATACGATAAAAAGTTAAAGAAAGGCATTATGTCAATTTGACAGATATTCGGTATATATTTATTATGTTCTGTTACCTACAAATCTTACTAGTTTTGCAACTCATTTCTATCGTAATTTTATCTACCCTATTTTAATAGCATGATAAGCATCATCATAGTTAATCATTTTCAATACCCCCAGCGGTTGCATCTTTGCGAAGGAATGTTGTAGCTTTGGGAATTTCATTAACACTACCTGTCTCTGTAGCTTATGGACAAAGAAGTATTTCCAAATTAAAACTAGTAAAACACTACTTAAGAAGTTCAACAAGCCAAACAGAACTTAGAAATCTGTCATTTATTTCTATTGAATCAACATTGACTGCCACTCTAGACTACACATCCCTAATTAACGAATTTGTTAAAGTTAGAAGGGTAAAACTGTAGTAGATGGGTGTAGTTGATATAATTATTTTAAAGTAGTTTATATTTTCAAAATAAAAATAGCATTCATACATTTTGTGCAGTTAAAAAAACCAATCAAAGGTTATTTTAAAGAAAAAAACATTTAAGGAGTGGCATTTCGAAGACTTGCATCAAACTGAGAAAATCTACCGCATGGCCCTGGTTAGGAAATGAGACCTTTAAGAATGGACTTCCCACCAAACTCAGTGTATACAGTAGCCTCATGGCTTCTTTGGTGCTAACTGACAGCTCCCAGCTGACTTCTGCCAGTCAACATTTAGGTATATACCTAAATTTTGATTGTCAAAAGTGACAGCTGCTATACACATGTTTTTGCAGTTCATCTGGTTCGGTGTAGGGATACATAATTTGGTCTGGTAACTTTTTAAATCTGTCAACTGTCAGCACCAAAGAAGCCATAGGGCTACTGTACCTACATTTTATCTTTTTTTATTACATACATTTCTAAAAGATAATTCTTGCTACTACCTATAATTTGTTCCTAGAGCTGTTTTGCTTTAAATGCTATATTTTACTACAAATTTTCTACTGAAGTATTAGTTTGAAGTAATTAGACACCAAAATTAGTGTATACCTACGTTTTATCTTTCTTATTACATACATTTCTAAAAGATAATTCTTGCTACTACCTATAATTTGTTCCTAGAGCTGTTTTGCTTTAAATGTTATGTTTTACTACAAATTTTCTACTGAAGTATTAGTTTGAAGTAATTAGAAACCCATACCGTATCCTAAAATTATTTGTAATCAATAGTAACATTTGAAAAAAGATTCAAATGTATTTAAGTAGTATCTGCACAAACAGAGTTTTTCTTGGTGTTAGTATTTATTCCTTAAAATTGACCTCCGTGCTACCTTGAAATAGCAATAAAAAGGGAGTTTTGATAAATATTTTTGTGTTCCAACTTTTTTTCTCTCTCACTCTATTATTTTTCCTCTACCAGTACCCCTTCGTTTATACTTATAATTGAATTGGGTCAGCATTCTTAATATATATATATATATATATATATATATATATCTATTAATTTTGTCTTTATTCTATATAAAGGCCCTCTATTTAAAGATTACATTTAAGTGAACCAGATTAACAAATATTACAGTATTATTTTAATTTTTCACAAAATTTTCTGTGTTTTTCATGTTTTTTCAGTCACAAAGACTTCCCCCGGTTTTCAAGGTGGGTGACAATTGTGCTTGAAAAAGGATACACTTTCAAATTACTAAACATTACAAAATAACTAAGTAATTTTCCCTTACCCTGGTGTTTTTTTAAACAATTTAAACATATTTTATCCTGTATAAGCCTGTAAAAAAAGTAGTCACTGACTTGAACAAGAGCAGAGCCTGCCAGAGTGGCGAACACCCCTCCCAGCAACAGCAACGCTCCTTGAGGCACCACAAGGTACGGGAGAGCAGAGTCCTCAGCCACTTGACACAACCCCGTGAGCTCATCTCCTGTGACGTGATGCAGACCCAGTGCAGCAACACCCAAAACGGCAGGGCCCAGCCATGCTGCCAGGTGAAAGTAGTGGTCCACCGCATGAAGTGACTCGCACGACCACTTCTTGGCCGCTGAGAGGAACCAGCATGCAGCCAGCACACACCTGAGAATGGTTATTGAGTCATTCATAAATATACCTACATTTTGCGAGATGAGTTTTTATAAACTTTTACCCACAACCTTAAAACAGCTTTCAAAAAATATTTAAAGTTCAATTCAGTGGCAGCTCTTCCTAAGGCAAACAAGACGGCCACCTAGGGCGGCTTCAGGTGTTGTCATTGAGTGATGAGATGAAATCAATGAAAAAAAATATATTTTCTAATATAACTATTATGATTATTTGGCAAAAAAAAAAAAAGAGGATCAAATAGATTAAGATAATTTACCTAGTTGATTCATTGTATTTTTGGTTCCTCAAAGATAACTCATGGAGTGAGGGTGGTTTTTGCTAATGGTTCCTCACTCTCTCTCTCTATTCCAATATGGATACATTTTCTCTAAGTTATTGAACTTTATATAGCCTAAATGGATAGTTAAGATGTAGGGGAACGGATGGACGGGGGGAGGCGTGGNGGAGGGACAACACAATTTAAAACAAAATGGATGGAGGCGTTTTATCAACTTTCAAAACTGTAGGGTAAAATTTAAGAATAACATATATGCAGTGCTCGAATTAGCAAATTTTAGCAACCAGAATGGTAACAACAACCAATAATTACTTAATCTATTTTACAGTATTAGACTTTTACATTGGTAGAACCTAGTGCAATGTTTATACACATTTCAACAAGTTGCGTGCTAAACCATGCCAGTTTAATTGAATTTCAGTAAAATGAATATCACATTGCAGTTAACTTTACTAATCAAATTCATTGATAACTATGATTAATTAATATTGATATATAATGTAACAAAAAATACATTGCCATAGCTAAACGATATCTAATATTTAACAATGTAGGTAGCACCAGTTTAAAACCTGAGTACCTATGCTAAGGAATTATTTTTTCTGTAGGCCAATTAGCCAGTTTATTTTACTAATAAGAACATGATGACAGTTTGTGCATGGGAAATATAGATCTGCAGCATCTCCAAATACACAGAGTATTGTGTTTTTTAGAAAAGCTACTGGTGAAACAAAGTTAAAATTAAAACAGGTGATATTGAATTTTAAAGAGGCAAAGTTTTATTTACAATTTAATAATAAATATTTAACTATAGGAAGATGAATTAAATTAATTTTATTCTCGACAATATTGTAGTTAGAACTTGCCAACATAATGATCCAGCGTTGGGTGAAACAGGCTACCAAACGTACAATGCAAGATACGGTTTTCTACACATGTTCATTTTCATCAAACTTATCAATCATTTTTGCGAAAAACATATTTTTATGTTTATTATTATCATCTGCACACTGCATATATCTCCGTTTTTAATTACACTTATTTTCTTAAAAGTGTTTTGTAAACAGATGTGTTTGGTTTAGGAATGTTAGGATTTATATGCATTTTTGGAATGAGCTACTGATACAATGCCAAACCTATTTTTTAGCACTTTTCATACAAAAAAAAGATCCATGTGTAGAACATTTGTTTCTGCATATTACACATATTTTATAAATATTACTACATTTCAAGTTATTTTATTTTATTTACAATAAATAATAACCTACCTTTTAAATTTGTAGTATATATTTTATTTGGTCCCTTTTTTTATAGGTATTTTAGCATAGTTTCACATCTCTTTCTTTTTTGTAAACAATAAGACACTTGAAACATCAAAACATGTGAAGGATATATACCTATCATTTGTGGAAAAAAATACTAGACTGAAATTAATCGAATTACAATTAAAGAAATATGCTAGCCAAAACATTTCACTAATCACTTCTTGTGAAGTAAAAAGGAGTTTCATCCTATAAAATGTTGCTATAGAAGAGGCAAAATAAGGCACCAGAAAATTTGAAAAATTCTTTGTTTTACTTTGTTATGAAAAATGATGATAATGTTAAGAATTATTATTATTTAATCAATATGAAAATTATTGTTTCAATGTAAAATGTTTTGTAACAAACACTGGCAGAAACGACCAAATATTCTACTCTTTAATGTAAAGCCCTTCCTATTATGTGCAAATTCTAATTCATTCAAGTATTATTTCAGACCACACCAGGACAGTGTTTATTTTTAAACAAATACTGATAGTATTACCTGCGTGGCAGAATTTTATATTGATTTTCATATTTCAGACATCACATAGGTCTATATCGGGACTTTAATTTGCATGTAAATTCTGACTCTACTGACCAGGCTCAGTTTTTATTAAACACGCTTAGCATTTCTAAAGATTTTGCCGCTGACAAACGAACACAATTTGTCATTTCTCATTTCATTCAATGCAATAAATATTTTGAAGAAAATATGTTTAGTTATAAAACTTATGTGGCAAGGAAATAATGTAGCTAACTTTAATAGATAAATAAAATTTTATGTGAAATATAATAATTTATAAAAATAAACATGTACTTATCGTACATATGGTGGTTACACTATGAAATACTATGTAAAACTGAAGGTAGAAATCTCCTATCTACAAACAGAAAAAGCAAATGTCCTCTCCAAAAATAATCCCTACAGGCCACAATACAGGCTACAAAAGGGGAGGTGAAAGATTAACATCTGTAAAATATTTGGGGTGAATTAATTGTCTTGTTATAAGAATCGTTTCTGATGTGAAGCAAATTCTTGGAAAACCCAGTGTAATACAAAATACAATCAACTATAAAGAAGCGTAGTAGCATCTAGGTCCGTTTGAAATCCAACGTACTATACAAACACGTATTAGGATCTGGGTTCGTTCAGACTAGAATCCTTTGGAAAAACAATAGGAAGAACAAAGAAGCAGCATTCTAGTGTGCAGGCTGAATGCTTTAACATTTTGTTGTATCAATCAGAACACTCATAATAGTTTTTCGTATCAATCGGAATGGCGTTCTGGTGCGTTGCTGCCCAATTCGAGCACTGCATGTATGAATATTGTAGCACTATAAAATTTGTTTCAGAGAAGTGGCTGAACACAAGTAAGTCAATGTAACTAGTGGAGATCTAAAGGTATTCGAATGTTCGAGACTGAACAAAGATTTTAATAGCTAGGCTTACTCAAGTTGAAGAGATCTATGGGCTAGGAAAAGTTGAGATTGTTGTATGAAGAAATTTCTTTGCTGTATTGTGTGTCTGGTGATGAATGTCCCATTGTTTACTCTGGAGCATAACATATATTTCATATTAACTTTAGCAGTATTTATGAGTTTTAGTGAAGGATGTAATGGAGCGGCACTTTCTAAAATATGGGTACAACACATATTATGTTTTTTAGTATTTACAGTCCTTAAAAACTAGCAGTCAAGAACGATACATATTGTAAAAAATCTACCAAAACTAAGTTGCAATTTGTTTAGTGGCAATGAAAGTGACTTTGACTAATTTCTTCCTAAGAAGGGAAAATGTCCAAGGGGACACATTGAGGGTTGCAAGAAACCCTCGCGGGAGCCATTGGAGAAACACGGGATAGCACCAGCAAACAGATTGGATGTGTGTTAAACACTTGCGCAGTCAAAGAGATGGAGATAAACTAGTCACTCCAACTCAACTTCCATTATTTATATTCATTCTTTTACAACCAGAACCAGAGTGTGGAAAAAATTAATCCCAAATTTTAATGTGGGATCTTTAATTTATGTTATCTTCCATTTTAATCAAACCCAGTCTAATCGTTGTTAGAAAATGTGAAACCACCTGGTGCCCATACACAATATATCAAAATATTTAAATCTAGCACTGAGATATAACTAATGCGCGTAAATCCAGGGTCATCAGGCCGTATACTAGTCCAGCCAAGATTAAAGCTAAGGATGACAGGGCGGATATAACCGCGTGCCATTAGAACCCCTTCTCTTCACTTGCCCAGATGTTGAGTGTGAAATATGAAATTGAGATGTGTTATTTTCATTGTGAAACTATTCATGATATTGTAATTTCAAAGATAATATTTTATTTTAAATATTAATCTAATTTTATTTTTTATTTTCTTAAATTTAATAATAATTTGATTTTTGTTTGAATGAAAGTTTTAAAATTATATATTTATTGAATTCAAGCTTGGCTCATCTTAATATTTGGGAGATTTCTAATAAACTTTCTTGAGCTCAATTTGTAATGACAATCTTGAGTTTACAGACCCCTAATATCAACTCTGCTTATAATAAGCACAAAGAAATACAACAGACACTGCCAATAACTCACCACCAGGCGCTAGATGCAGTCGAGAAGTAATAGAGCGCTAGAAAAATGAGAGTGCAAGCTCCACTTTCCAAACCATCCACAGCAACATATGACAGTCCCCCATCCAGTGGTACCACACAGCTTAGCGCCTCTGCCCCAAGAGCACCTCGTGCTATGTACCCCAGTGACAGCAGGTTATAGCTTAGTGCTAAAAACACTACAGGTCGTTCAGGGTACCTGAACCTAGAGAATGGATCAAATACAGTGTGAATGTAATCACAAAAGTTTCTTTGACACAATTCACTAGTAAAAAGGTTTACATTTATAAGATATTACATTTAAGATGTTAGCAAACAAAAATAGCAAATATAAGTTCAGTTTATTAAAATATATATTCATTGAGCATAAAGAAAAAGAACAAAAAAAAAAGATTGAAAATAAAAAACCTTTAGTCTGAACCTCTGTAATCCAGAATTCATGATTTCAGGACAGTGAGGAAAAAAGAGTCAACTGCGATATATTTTATCGATAGCAAATTCAAAGTTAAAAGTAAAATAGTGAGAAAAAATGATAAATATAAATATTTATTATTTAAAAGTTGTCTTCGCCACAATGTGTTTTCTTCTAACTAAAAATTATTACAGTAGGTCTTCTATAAAAAGATTATTGAATCGTGTTTAAAATATAATACTTGTCCAGGAATACCCTCCATTAACCAATACATGTGACTACATGTATTGTTGTATTAGTGTATAACTCTGAGGCGCATGACTTTATGAACTAGTGAGATGGTTTGTGTGTCCAATAAATATGGCTGTGTTAGTATGCAACTCTTTGATGCATGTCTTTGTGAGCTAGTGAGGGGGTTTGTGGGTCTAAGCAGTGCGTCTTATAATCAGGTTTACATAAACTCAAAGTTGTTGTATGCTATTTTCAGTCACATAAAATTTAACAGGTTATGTATCTATGCACTCACCAAATGCGAAGGTTATTAAGTACATATTATCCTGTAGAATGGTCAGTCAAGAAAATCACAAATTTGTTTGGAGAATTCGTGTGCATATTTAATGTGATGTCATTGAGGCTAACGTGATCACTTTTTTTCGTGTGTAGCTATAATTCTTAAGACCCCATTAGAAACTATAAATTGTGACTCATCAAAAGGAATTATAGATAAGTTTTGTAAAGTGTGACATCACCCTCTACGCATCCCCCGCGCTGTTGCACTGTGAGCCCGCTGTGTGTGGCGCTAGAGGGCAGGTCACGCGATCTTCCTTTCTAGCTTCCACGTGGGTGGGACGTCAGTTCAACCCGGTGAGGTCAATTCAATCCAGGACAGTTCAACCAAGTCAATCAGTTCAGTCAGTTGTGCTCTGATTCACAATGTACTGTAATTTAGTTTTGGACAACTGAGCTTTAAACAGTTGTGCTCTGATTCACGATGTACTGTAATTTAGTTTTGGACAACTAAGCTCTAACCAGCTGTGCTCTAATTCACGATGTACTGTAATTTAATCTTGGACAATTGAGCTTTAAACAGTTGTGCTCTAATTCACGATGTACTGTAATTTAGTTTTGGACAACTAAGCTCTAACTAGCTGTGCTCTAATTCACGATGTACTGTAATTTACTCTTAGACAACTGAGCTCTAAACAGTTGTGCTCTAATTCATGATGTACTGTAATTTACTCTTGGACAACTGAGCTCTAAACAGTTGTGCTCTAATTCACGATGTACTGTAATTTACTCTTGGACAACTGAGCTCTAAACAGTTGTGCTCTAATTCACGCTGTATTGTTATTCACTTTTGGACAAGTCAGTTTTCAAATGTTATTAAACAATTTAAAACATCAACATTAAAATAAATACTATGAACAAAAAATATATCTCTGGTATTTATTATGTCTCAAGTTACATTCACCAACAAAAAATAACTTTAAGTAAACTTCCAGTGAACTTAGAAATGAAGCTACAGTGGAAGTTAAGAAGGAGGTTTATTGGAAGTTAACGGGAGGTTAGAACTTAAAGAGAAGTTTCTTAAAGAAAGTCTCAGTTTGATTCTACAATTCATGAGACCACATTAAAAAACTAGAAAATTGTGACTCATCAAAAGAAATTATAGAGAAGTTGGATTCTACAATTCATGAGACCACCTTATAAACTAGAAAATTGTGACTCACCAAAAGATATTATAAAAAGTTGGATTCTATCATAAAACAAAAATATGAAATGAACAAAATGCTTGTCAAAGAGTGTTTCCAGCAATACAAAATGAACACCAATGACTCTATTGCACAACATATTGCCAAGATAGAAAATCTCACCCGCAAGTAAAGAGACTGATGAACAACTCGGTGTGATGTTTCTATAACGCCAAAAATTCTTGGAAGTCTACTTCCAAAATAAAAATAAAACTTTAGTCAAGCATGCTTTTCTCTAGATGAAGATAGACAAACAATTCCAAATGTGACATTATGTCTGTTGGACAAAGAGGCAAGCCTAACACCAAGTGTGCAATCCAAGAGTGCATTTTTAACTTCTATAAATATAAGGAGTGACCTTCAAAGGTCTAGTAACTATCAAAATTTAAGTCATAAACTAAAAGTTAGGTAAAGAAAACCAAGAGTAACATCCCATAGTTGCCAAAGAAAAGAACATTACCCTAGTGACTGTCTTGCACCAAAAAAACCCCTGGGAAAATGAACAACAGAACTCTCAAAGTAGACGATCTCCCCACCAGGGTTATTTCTCAGCATTAAACGTAGAGCAGCAGGATGAACTGCACACATTAGTGATCACAGGTGAAGACAACTGGATAGTGAACAGTGCACTTCTGAGCATATGACAAATTGTCGTAAAGAATTATGTTTTTTATTTTTTTTTATTTGAAAAGACTGTCAGTCAGCGGCACGAGTGTCATGCTTGGAAAAAGCCAAGCGCTTTCTGTGAAGGGAAGGGAAACTTTTAAAATTACAAAATTGATAAGAGACAAGTGGTGTGACTCGATCATTACAAATGTGTTGTACATTCTTGAACCAAGAAAAAGTTTATTTTCTGAAGGTGTAGTCACCGTAAAAGGTATGAAAACCACCAAGGAAGATAGATACGCTGAGGTTTATTACAATGTAGAGCTAGTAGCAAGTGTGGTCTGTGAAACAAATGATGTGTATCAGATGTTATACACATCAAGAACAAAGCCTAAATATAGCTTAAATTTGTGGCACAAGAGACTTGGACATATAATAAGAGAGCACTGCGGGAAATGGTCACCAAAGATTTGCTCAAAAAGTGTGATCATTAATGACCTCATTGATTTCTTCTGAGAGTAAACAGCATAAATTAGCAGTTTTGTCTTCAAAACATGCTAAGGCTAAACCAGGTGAGCTAATTTATAGTGATGGGGGTTCCAATACCAACACCATCAGTTCAAGGTGCTAGGTATTTTGTGTTACTTAAATATGATTGTTCATGTTGTTGCGATATATTCTTTATCAAGCACAAAGCAGTTGTTGTAGAATGTTTTAAAGACTTTTCAAAGATGATAAATAACAAATATGAATACTCTATTAAGACCCTACATACTGATAATGGGACAGAATCCTGTAATCAGGGAATGAAAGACTATTTATCAAAACATGGAGTTGAGTGTGAAACCAGGGCAGCCTATACGCCTGAACAAAATGGTAGAGCTGAGAGTGATGTGAGAACTATAATGGAAAGTGCACACTCAATGCTATAATGTGTAAAGGGCATGCCATATCTATGGGCAGAGGAAATAAACACAGCCGTTTATGTATATTCTAAACAGAACTCCAACCTCACAAGCACCAAATTATACACCCTATGAAACAAAGAGTGAGGGTGGAAACATGTAATGTTAAATCAAATAGCTTCTGGCAGTGAAGCAGCCATGCAGGTACGAAAGGAATTACGTAAAAAAACTGGTGCCGAAGAGCAATACATTTATCCTTGTATAAACTCGACCAACTATTGTCTATTGGATCAAAATACCTAAATGATTACATCTCTTGAAATTTAATAAATATTTTCAACCTACAAAGAAACACATTTCTAGTATTAATATAAAATATACATCTATATAATCAGAGGATTCAACGGGAGGATGTAAGACTACTACAACATTCTGGACAGGATCATGAAGAACCAGGAAGAATTGAAGCCAGTTATGAGTTACATCCAAGAGATGTCATTTGGCCTCCAAAACAGTATGAAATCAATATATAGTAAAGATAGGTGTACCACAGACTTATAAGGAAGACATGAAGCATTCTGATTCAAAGCAGCGGACTGCTGCAATTAAAGAAGAAATGGAAGCACTTGAAAATAACAAAACCTGAAAACTTGTATCATTACCTTCAGGTATAAGCGCTTTAGGTTAAAAATGAGCCTTTAAAGTAAAGTGTATAGCAAACAGAATCATTTCACGATATAAGTCAAGACTGTGTGCTAAAAGTTTATGCACAGAATAAAGGGGTCGATTACAATGATACCTATTCCCCTATAACAAGGTTTTATTTAATACATGTTCTACTTGCAATAGAAGCTGAGAAATATTATGAAATTATGCAGTTCAATGTGAAAACGGTGTTTATGTAGGGCAGGTTTTAGGAAGACAGCTGCATGTTTCCACTAAGTTATATGGGCTCAACATTGATCAAAACCTTGAGTGCAAGTTAGGAGAAACCTTATATGGCCTCAAATAGTAATCACCACACTGCTAGAATGAGAAGTTTGAGAGTTTTCTGAAAAATTGTGGATTTATTCAAAGTAGTGTCAATAAATGTGTTTATCAAAGTGAGTTCAATGAAACAAAGGTTATACTTGTATTATATGCTAAAGATGGACTGATCATGGCTGAGAACAAAAGAGCACTACAGCTTGCACTGAATTATCTAAAGACAACTTTCGAAGTTACAATCAATAAACCAGGTTTTATTTTGTGGGTATTTAAATAAAACAAAGGAATTTTGATGGCATGCTATTTATACACCAGACCAACTATATCAACCAGACAATCAAAAGATTTAACCTTAAATATTCTAAGCCAAAAAGTGTTCCCGCTGATCCTCATGTTCATAAGTTCTAATGAAAGGGAAAATAATGAGAAAAGTACCCTATCGAGTAGCCGTTGGCTGTTTAGTGTTTGCTGAAATAGTTAGTTTACCAGATGTTATGTATGCAGTGGGAAACGTGAGTAGATATTTGTAAACTAATGGAACAAGCCATTGGAATGGAGTCAAATGTATTCTAGAGTGTCTGAAAGATACATCCAGCTGTAATAGTGAATTCAAAAGACGCAAAAACCCACATATATTAATTGGCTTTTCAGACTTTGACTTTGCAAATGGCTTGGACAGCCAACACTTGACTAGAGGGTATCTCTTTCAAACGAGTAACGGCTCTGTAACATGGACCAGTCGATTTCAATGTAAAATCTAGCTATCTACAACCAAAGCAGAGTGCAATGCTACATCAACTGCAGCTAAAGTCATCTGGCTGAGACATCTTACAACAAAACAAGGGAAAACAGTGGGAGAAGCCACAACTATTACCAATAGACAGTCATAGTGCCATGTGTTTAGTCTGTAGCCCAGAGATTCAAAAGTCAACCAAACACACAGTTGAGCATTAACATTTCATATGTGAAAAGCATGATAATGGTGAGATTGGCATCAAATATGTACCCTCTAAAAACCAGCTCCCATATATACTAACCAAACCTCTTCCCTGTGATCATTTTCAGACACTTTGTGTGTTGTTATTGGAATGGCAAAACGAAAGTACGAATAAATGATTCCCATTTATGTTAATATGCATGTAAAGTTTTTGTTATTTGTTTTTCTTTGGGAAAGCTTAATCATCTTCATCCCAACATCAAAATTTTCCAGCTTGTGGCCAGTTCAGTTTAGTAAAATGCCTCTATCTTCCTCTATCCTTCCACTAATCTTCCTCCTTAATTGCTTCCATTCTTTTCCTATCATTTGCACACGTTCTGTTTTCTACTTCTCTCATCTATTTCTTGGCCTCCCTTGTGGTATTTTTCTTACATACTTCATTTTCATAATTTTCTTTGGTATCCTCTCTTTTTCCATCCTCATTACATGCCCATACCATCTCACTCTTGCTTCCTATACTATCGCATGTACTCCCTGTACCCCCACTCTTTCCTGGATAACTTCATTCCTAATCTTGTTTCTCCTCATGACAGCTAACATGCTCCTCACAAACTTCATTCCCATGGCCTTCACTTTCCTAGTATTTCTTACATTCATTGTATATGTTTTGCTGCATATGAGGCAATATACCAACAAGTCATCAGTAAACATCATGGCTTTCATTCTTTCCTACCCGAGTTTTCCTGCCACTTTGTTGATGACCATTTTCATAACCATTATAAATTATAAATTATAAAATTTTATTTAGGGGAAGTTTGGTGTATTTAAAACAATTGTATTTCTAGCCATTTGTTCAAGTCCAAACAAGCATTAATTATTGTTGAGTATTGAATCATGTTTCAAATATCATGAATGTCTAGGTCTAGCCTCCATTCACCAATGCATAACCATGTTAGTGCACAGCTCTGTGCCGCATGTCTTTGTTAACTAGTTAGACAATTTGTGTGTATAAGGGGTCGTTTGTAAACTATGTAATGCTTTTTTATTACCTTTTTAGCCTCTCCTCACCCCCATGTAACAACATGTAGACATTTAGCCTCCTCCCTCCCCCACCCCCCCAACCTGTGTTACATAACTTTTCTCACCAAGAGTGAATGGCATTACTTCATAGGGAAATTTTGTTATACTAAAAGAACTATTTAGATTTGATACTTCTTAAAATCCATTTTAAATCCTGAACACAAATTATTTCAGAGTATTATTATTCATGGATAGTTACACATAGAAATAAGATAGACAAGTACAGACATAAAGATGTTGAGCTCAAATTCCTCAGGCTTATGAGGAAAAACTAGGGTTGGGCCGATAAGCTCTTTTGCAGATATTGCTGATGCCGATATTTTGTTGCCTATATTGCTGGTAACCAATATTGAATTTTTTTATATACAATGTTACAAAAGTGTACAGTAACAATACTCAAAAACCGGAATTATCTGATTTTGCCACTTTTATACTTTTCATTATAGTAGTAGGCTTGTTGAATAAAAGATGAAATTAAAGTTTTAAACATCAAAGTTGGTTAGATATAGTTTATCGTTAGGCCTAATGTACTGTCATAATAAACAATAGTGTACAAAATTACAAATAAATTAAAATACCCACGTGATTACTAAACACGGTCTTTGCAGCTAGCCCCTAGAGTACACAATGTCACAATAATGATACATTATCTTGGATGTATTCATTGTTTTTGCTGTGTGAATAAGTTACGGTTATATAAATAAAATATAGTTTAGTTAATTCAGCCAACATAAAAAACAGGGGTTATAAAAAATATAAATACAGGTACTCAAATCAAAAACAAAAATTATTTAAATAAAAAGCAAAATGTTGTGTGCATGTGCGAGCCTCAGCTCGTACTGAAAGATGTAGGTAATATTTGATATTAGGTTGGTATACAACTTGTATTCAATTAGAACTACATTACTTATAGCCATAATATGATGTAGTTTTAATTGTTTATAAGTCTACAACAAATAAAAACATATTGGCTTGCCTAATATTGTTTTTGATAGTGTTTCACTTTGTTACTTGAGGAAATCTTTACATCTAATATATTTATCAAGTATTTCATAATTTGAAATAAACCATAATGTAGATAAAATTGAATGGTTTATTTTGTTTAGAATGTTGGTTTTGCTGTTTATTTAAAGTAAAATATCAAACGCAGAGTTAAAGAATTTGTGTTTACACGCAAGAGATTCTATTTAAATATATTTATGAATTATATTTTCATGACTTGAGAATTTAAAATATATCTATAGATTTTGAGTTATTGGCATAAAATATCGGCATGACATAAAAAAACAATCATCCTTGGCAGATTGTGTCAATATCTGCCAATAAATCGGATTGGTTATCGGCATCAGCCCAGCCCTAGGGAAAACCTCTGCTATATTTATGTTATGGAGGTCAGGTTTGTGATCTGATTAAGAGCAAGCCACCACTACTATGTGCTGACAAGGATGGCTCTTTTCAATAGTGGTACTACATTATTATGTTAAAGTGCCCATTTCCGATTTTTGACGTTGGGGGAGGACATTTTTCTTAATATTGTGCACTTTTTAATAGTAATATTATCATACAGAGAGCTAATTAAACAATTCTAGGTATGCAACGTTTCTAAATTATATACAATTTTACTTTAATTAACTTATCAATACCTAGACTCATGTTTCATTCCAACATCGATCCTGACGCCTGGCTTCACTCTCGAAAAAGACTAGATGGCCAATGAAGCGAGGTTTGTATACCTGTCGGGTGTACTCAGAGTAGCTTTTCCTAAATGGTTTTATACTCTTTCTCCACGTTAATGAGGGTAAACTACTTCTAAAATTCTACCTTCCTTGTTCCTAAAACATTATATAGAAATGATAAAAAAAAAATAGAATAGCTAAAATTTGTCTATACCACCCTACAAAAATATACTAAAAAGATAAGGTTTTAAAGAAAATCTACCAGCATTTGCATGGGGGGAGAGTGGGAAACCATTTATGAAAAGCAACCCTCAGTAGACCAGACTGGTATTCGAACCCCATTTCCCTGTCATCGGCTGTCTAGTCTACTGAGACAATTACAAATTAGACCATGTAGCCATCATAGAGGGTGTATAATAGTTGCAGTTATATACGTACACAGACAGATTTATCAAAGGTATAGCCTTAAATACACCTACCTTAAGGATATTTGGAGCTTTGTTTTTCTTAACATGCTGCTGGTATAAAGAAATAACACTATTGATGGACTCCTCAAAACTTGCCTTGAGATAAATTCTGTACTTTTGATTCATTCCATTTCACAACATCTTTTTGAGACTCTTCCACTGTTTTTTGTGGATATCGCTTTTTTATACCCAAGCAATGAACAAGTCTCCTCTTTCTGAAGAAATTGTTTTGTATTTGTATAAACGCAAGTGATTAGTCACAGTCTATGTAAAAGAATGTGCAGTAGGAATCTAAATTATACTCAAACTCAACTATATACTTATAAATTAACGCTGCTTTGAGAGACAGCCATTATCCAACTAAAAGCATATGAAGGGGTCAGTAGATTGTACAAGTCTAAACAAGTGCCGTGAGTATAAACATGTCACTGTCATATGCATTAAAATATGTGTTTTCAAATGTTCTTGCCATTCGTAGTCTTGGGCAGACAATTTCACCTAAGCGCATTTGAAATATTGATAAACAAAAAATGCTAAACTTGCATTTTCAATGCCACAGATATGCAAAAGTTATCTATAAGTATATTTATCAAAGGCGAAAACCTGAACAATAATATTACTTTTCAACATTAGAATTTGAGTATAAGATCTGTGTTACGTAACACTTTGATGCACCCCACCCTCCTCCCACGTGACAACATGCAACCTCCCCCTCTTCCCACACACACAAAGAGATACTTGGTTTATGGATGACCCCTAAGCAGTGTGTCTTACAATCATATCTAAATAAATGTATAGTTATTGTGTGTTCTTTTCAACCAAATAAAACTTAACAAAGATTTACTGTACATGTAAAACTACAGTACATATTTTTAAGTGTTATACATCATTTAAATGGATAAAGATGTTTTGAATGTGTGGAAATGTGTACGCACTGTCTTGCTGCAGACCCATCCATATACTCCTGGTTAATCAGAATTTTCGCTAATCCAGAAAATATTTGGCTCCAAATAGTTCAGATTAATGAGGTTCTAATGTAATTTAAAAAATCCAAACTACGTACCTATACAATAAAATGCTCAACGGTATACATATATTTTTACCTCTACAGAAGCAATTCCTTCACACAATTAGATTAAGATATGTATAAAAGTGGCATAAATTGGGTCCAAGATCTGGATTATCTCCCCTGCTCCCTAAACCCTACTAATGATGTTTTTTTAAATTCTAATAGATAAGTTTTTTATTTGTTAATTTAATAAAAATACAATTGTATGTAAATACTAGCATATCATAATGTAATAATGAGGATATTAACACCACCTTTGAGCACTTTTTTTTGTGAATGAAATATTATGTCTTTTCCAAAAATTCATTAATGATACTATCACACATTTTAATTTACTGAACCTAATTAATTATAAACAGCACACAACTAAACCAACTCACATATAGCACATGCTTATTTTGGGCAGAGGTAAGACACCAAATGGCAAGTGACCTTGTCATATTATTTTATTTAATCACTCATTGAAGACCTCTGTAAAAATTGACACAGGTTCCTTCTCCATCATTGTCATGGAAACAAGATATAACCTTCAGTATGAAAATCTCTAATTTCACCCAGAGAAGGTTTGGCATAGTGGGTTGTGCCAAAGGTTTTGTGGGATCTGGTGTTTACAGGATTTTATTCCCTCAGTCAAAAGAATTACACTCGGACCTCCATATATCGAAGTAGATGGTTTCATAAAAAAAAAAGTTATATATAGAAACTTCGATGCATAGAAACAATCCTTTTTTTATACATGATATTGTGTAGTATGTTGTATTTAAAAATATTTCCTAATCTATGGATTCATTATAAGTGAATATGAATCACATTATGTACAAGTTATGTTCATAAGGATAATTAAAAACAAGAAATTTTTTTTGTTGAAACATACCTCAAAAAACATGTCAGCCTACAGTAGTATTAAAATGGATTTACAAGTGTGTAAGATAATGTCTTGCTGCAAAGTAAATTTATATGAGTCACCATAAAAGTGTTCACACTTATTAAGTTCATGAAATACATCGTCAGGAACATTTTCAGTGAATTGAAGACCGAGACAACGTATTGTGTTAAACTCGGTCAAAATTTCTTATTTAGAAGGCTTAGGGGGCTAAACCTAGTTTATATAGCAGAAAATCTACTTGAGGAAAGGGGTGAGGAGTGTGGAGACAATACCACCCCGCTAGGTGACCCATAGGTGTTGCAATGATCTTGACCAAACATTTTCTTCTTTCTCTTGTGACATCTCCATTCAATTTTTTCTCACATATTTTTCCTATACCAATGTCATGGGGAAGAATCCCAATTCGCCTTAAAAAAATTATGTATAGAATTTTTTTCAGAATATAGAAACAATTTTTCTTTGTAATGTCACAGGGCTTCACAAAAACAGATACATAGAGAATTTTGAAATATGGAAGTTCGATATATGGAGGTTCCATTGTAATTCATTCAGGTGTATTAAAATTTGTTTAAATGATTTTGAATTTCCTAGCCTAAAACACACACCACTAATGTAAGTATAACTCAACAGTATTAACCTTTGTGGCTCGACGCAGAAGGTGAGCAGGGAGAAGAGCGTGGACAGGAAGCAAAGCCAAGCGCAGCCGGTCATCCACTGCTGGGCAAACACCTTGTCCTCATGACGGTAGTAGGCGTCTCGCCCACAGCGTGGACTGCAGGTGACAGAGTCCCCAGATGGAACAAGCGCTCTCGCGAAGTTGGTTGGACACTGAACAGGAGCCCACGTAGGTGCGAGAAAGGTTGTCTCCTTGTCCTCTGTGGGCAGCCCCATGCATAGCCAAGCCCCCTCCAGGGCGTCAGGGAACCGGGAACAGTTTAGGAGGGTAGGCCACGGGAAGTTGAAAGTCTCCACAACAGGGAGGCAGTCATCACGCACCTGTGTCACAAGGAATAATATGTGGTAATGAGTTCGGCAACTAATTTCAATGTATCAATTGTCTTCCTGCAGACCTGTCCATATTCTCCTGGTTAATCCGAATTTTTGCTAAACCAACCAATCTTTGGTTACACTTAGTTTAAATTAATGAGGTTTTACTATAATTTAAAAAATCCTAACTACTGTACCATAAAATGCTCAACAGTATATTACACATTTTTTCTTTTCTTTGCAGAAGCAACTCCAACAAACAATTATATTAAGATATGTATAAAAGTGGCATAAACTGGGTCCAAGACCTGGGTTATCTCCTCCACTCTCAAAACCCTACCAATAGTATGTTGTGCTCTTGTGCTATGTAATTATTTGGAACAACACCTAATTTACATTCCTCAGACCTTATGATGGCAAAAGAGAAACATGTAGTTGTCCAAGACAATCGATAATTTATCATCACATACAATAAGGAGAAAGGACCAAAAATTAAATCAGATAAAGAATATCAAACTTGTTATTACAAATTAACATCACTTTATATACTACTTGATATTTAATGGCTTTACAATTTAATAAAATCAATCAACTTAATTTTCACATTTTGTTGAACAATGTTCTTCTGATAATTGTTCTGGATCTACATACGCAATTGTATTTTAAATAACTTTTGAAAGTTTTATGATATTTTCAATAAGTCTTGGTTGTTACTAATGCTAAATTTTTAAGTGTTATTTTAAATGTCATCTTATTACAATAATTTATCTTTGAAAAATGTATTGTCTCATAGATGTATTTTAGCTTCACTAATTAAACAAACTCCATTTAACAACATTTATTAACTTAAAATATCAATATATTAATCATATCTATAAGTGTTATCTGATCTCACATGTCAACTTTCAACAGTTGTTTATTTTTATAATTTTCTTGTTGCAAATATGTACTTTTGACACATTCTTTTTGATTAATTTATCCAAAATAAATTAATATTTGTTATAATATATATCAACTCATTTAACCTTATATCAAATATTCCTTTGACATAAAATTGTTTGCAAAAGATTAATTTACTTCCAAATATAGCTTCCAAATATGGTTTCTTTCCATATATTTGTAAATTGTATTACAGTAATTTATTACTGTACTTAACATTAAAGTGGTATCAGTTTACAAATTACAAAATAACTTAAAATTAGAACAAAAACATTTGCCCTTAATAACACCAATGGGATGATATGGGTAGTAATAAGTTGGTCCCAATGTATCTTTAGGCAGCAGCTGGGGTCAAACCATCCTTCACCCATAGGCTACTTCTATTCATTAAAATAATGCAGTTAATCCATAGAACTATTATGATTGGAGTATATTTGGAAATAGAAGTGTTTCATAGATTTGAATAACCTAGATAACTCAAGTGGTAGAGTAAAAATAACTAATACTATGGGCAGAATGTCAAATTATTACAGACCTGTTCACAGAGGGATCTACATGGGGGTACTGGTCCCACAACCTGCTCAGTGCACAGCGGGGAAAACACGGAGCACAGGAACAGGCGCAGGTGCTGGGAACAGTTGTAGTGGACCAGTGGAGAATAGGACTGCACCTGGAACAGTACAAACATCTTATTTACAAAGTGTTAATTAAAGGTGACCTGGCTGTCTAAGGGGGTGTCAGGCTTTTGTGCTGGGGGTACGAGGTTCAATCCTTGGTCCCGGCACAGATGTATCTGATTTCCAGACCCCTTCCTTCATCTCTGTCAAGACGTGTATTAATCACAACTTGTGAATGTGTGAAGTGGCAGACCTCCACCGTGGTTCGGATCTCACGTTAAACTGTAGGTCCTCCATTTCATCTCTCAATCACCCTACCACTAAACATTAGCGTGTGTATAACCCGAACGGGTAGTAAGACGCGGTCCTAATAATAATAATAATAATAGTGATGATGATGATGATAATATGTGTTGCAAAACTAATATTACTTCAATAGGGTCTATTGCATTAGTTCAAGGACTGATCACCAGACTATACAAATTTAGAGTAAAATATTTTTAGTTTTAAAATAGGTTTCCCTTAAATTAAGCAGAGTATAAACATTATATTTCTTTAAGAAATATTAAATTTATAATTTTATCACTGTGGCCCATATAAGCTGGATTTTGAAAACTTTGAATAATATTTAAAACTCAAACACTATTGTTAAACTAATAAAAATAATCACGCCAAAATTGTGTAAGAAAGAGTGAGATGAGAAATGGAATCGTGCCTTTAATATAACTCATTTGATGTTCCTGGTGATAGCATCCTTAAGGGGAATCGTGCGTTTTATAAATTCGTCATTGGATGTATTAATTTCCAAATCAGTAAAAATGATAAAATTACCCCATCCAAGAACTCCTCACCCTCCTAAAATACTGAAATATATTTTTAGAAGTCTTACAGAGATAAGACCCGTACTGATCCACTCAAATACGGCTGTGTTAAGAATATGTACTTTAGTTATTTTTCCACTGAATGCACAACTTTTAACACGCGATGCTAGCAATTTTAAGGAGAATCATACACGTTATAAATTGGTAATGGGCCAAATTGAGTTTCAAATGAGTAAATATGATAAAATGGCCCCAGCCAAGAAACCCTTAGCCCTCCTAAAACACTTAAATATACCTGCTTTGGTTCTCAAGAGCTCACTTGGGAGTCAATGTTTCCAGCGTTAAAAGCTATGGTACTCGTCCGCTCAAAAACTGCCACGCGATATATATAAAAAAAAAGTCATACTTGACTCCTGAGTCCTTTTAACATACTAGATAAGAAAAAAATTATCTGGTGTGAGGCAGAAAGCACCGGTCGCGAAATACGGAGGAAAGAAATAAAAATGTATTGTTCAAATAAGGATAGCACCGTTAACATTCAACCTTGACCCTTAACCCTACATGTCAGATCCACAAGTTATGCTTGAAAAAATTAACAAAAAGCTTGAGAGGAACGTGTTCCCAGCTGAGGAAACTTGACGTGCTTTTTCATTATTATTTTGAAAGCAGTTAATAACATATAGATTAATAATATAGTTTATATTATTAAGTCGTACTTTACTCGATCCACCAAATGAATTCACAAGTGAAATTAAACCAACTGATTTATTTGTAAAATTAATTTATTACATGTTTCTGTAGCATATTACTATATAGTAGTGAAAACTGACTAAGTAAAGTATCTTTACAAGAACATAATTGTTACTCGTTTCAGTGAGCAAGCGGAATAAACGTCAAGCCCACTTGGTCCGGTTCCATGGCGATGAGAAACCTTGGGTTCGAATCCCGGCTGAATGTTCTGCGGGTGATTTTTCTAAATGGTTTTCCACTCTACCTCTACGCAAATTCGGGTAAATTTCCACTAAATTCTAGTTCCCTCATTCCTACCACAATAATGCAATTAAATGTGGATAGTCTGAACGAATAATAAGATGAGTTTTAAAAAATAATTTTGTTTGTGGCCTCTAAATCAGGGATTCTCAATCTTTCTAGATCAGCGGCACTCTTGTGAAGGGGATTAGAATTTCGTGGCATCATAAGAATTTTCGTAAGCGGTTTGTTTTTCACATTTTTTATTTTTCATCCAAAGTAGAATAGGCTATATCAACGTAGCATACTAAACAATTAACTATGTTTTAATTTTATAATAATTTAAAATATAAATAAACATTCTTACTTACTCCCTTAATGAGTTAACTGAAAGATATAAATAACAAAAACACTGAATGAAATAAACACAGTTATAGAGTAGTAAAATAGCTTTGGAAATCAAATCACTAACCAATCACAATATGAGATCACTAAAAATTAATAACACCACTAAAAATTAATAATATGTAGTCATCAAAAGGTAAACAATGTGCCGTGGCACACCGGTTGATAATCCCCCTTTCCTAAATGATGACTAAAGGCGTTCTCTTTGTCAACACAATTCTTTAATTGAATGACTGGTTTATAATATATTTCTTTTTAACGGCCGGGGTCTGGATGTTGTGTCTGTCCTCGTACTAAGTTAGATTATGAGGCATTTGAAGCTACTACGACAGGCCTCGCAAGCCGGTAGCGGAAAATTATATGGACTGACCTAGTCCATAGGCTAGAAACAATAATGGATGTAAAATTGCGGATATTGCTATTTAAAACTCACAATAAACTTTATTACTAGTGACTAAAACGTCGGTGTTTGAATCCCGGCAGTAGTAAGGCGTGACCATTTTAAAAATGCTACTAATACCTATACCTTTAGTGTGAGTGGAACTGTAGTGGCGTTGATTTGTTTTCTAGTACGGTGATTTGTACAAGAAGTGGCGTCATAACGTGAGTGGCGCAGAAGTGTTGTTCTGGGCACACTACTAGCCCACTCACATTATTTTTTTCACTCCTACACTCCAGAAGCCATTCAAACTATTGTGGTGACACTTTTGAAAATAATACAATTGGTTTACTTTAAGCTATAAGTTACACTTTGAGTAAACAATGTTTTGGTGTGAGCGAACCAAAGTACCATTTGGTATTAAATATGCACAGTAAAGTCTTGACTCCAGATACAAAGGAAATTAGAGGAATGATACCCGAATTTTCACAAGAGTCGATACACTTTTTCTATGTTCTACCTTCCGCATTCCTTTTCATTTGTGTAAATGCTGTATTCGAATAGCCTAGATGGATATTAGAAAGCGAAACACGCAATTATTGTATATATTATTTTTGAGCCGCGTCTTTTCGTCCTTTAATAGGTTGTGGAGTAAATTTTTAGATTAAATGTACACTCATTTGCATGGAGGGATAGTAAGAAGCCATTTGGAAAATAACACCCTCAGTTCGTCCGGCTAGGTTTCGACCGCCAACCGCCCCAACGCCAGCAAGACAAATTAGACTATCTTGATGATTAGACTAAACGAGGCGAGATTCCTTGACTATTTGAATGATTTCTGATCGTTTTGAAAGTGATACCATTGTTGGATAGCAGCGCCTGTGCCAGCGCAATTTCAAGTTGCGTGGTGAGGGTTGTTTGTTTGGGTTTAAGAACTAGATAAAACGTTAGTTAGTTAAAATGACCGCTACGATCGTACTTGTTCAGTCACCTAAATATGGTATCCACGCGAAAATGTATTAAGCCAAGTGATGTATGGAAACGGTGAACACCACAAGATGGTGCTAAGGCTATTTTTTAAACCCAGCCTCCTAAAGGCGGTTCGAACTCATTTAGAACGTACTATACTTTGCTCTGAGCCTATAAATCTGACCAATTTATTACTCTTGGAGTCCAGACAACCAAAGATAATGAAAATGAAAAGAACATAGCTTTTATAATGCAAATATTACGGAACAATAATTATCGTTTTTCTTTTGTTTGATTCGTTTTGTTGTCTTTCAAAACTATAAAATCCCGGTATGTTGGCAGAAATAAGATTATAAAAATGAATTTGAGACAAGAATCGGACTAGCACGCCCTAAGAAAATGTAATAAACATGTTTGATGTGGAAACAGCTGGAATTTTATGAGCGGTTTTGTTTGAAGTTAGTTGCTCTATTCACTATTGAATTATGCAAAAAAAAAAAATATATATGATTTTACAGTGCAAACTTTGCGAGCTGTAATTTACCATAAAGTCATCCCAGCGGTAGTCAGTGCTCAAGTAAATAAAATAGTTACCTACACATAAACATTTAATTTTTAAAAGGATTATGTGAAATGCTAGGATATTTACTTTCGTTGTTTTGTTAAATATGAAGGGTATTCAAGAGTGAATTATTTTAAACGTTTACTTTTTTTTTAATGGGAAACCATGGTTTGAAAACATAATTGGAGAACGTCTCTAAGCATTTTATAATTGTGAATGAATTATATAAATTAACTAAGGAACAAAAAATAAATGGCAGGTGACTGGAAAATTACGTAGAGCTACAATGGCGTTATTATTTGTCCCCCTTACAAAAATAAGGTTCCGCCGCCAATGGCCCAGTTGGCAATTTATTTATTTTTGAGGTTAAAGTTAAGTGAATGGAAGAAGAGTGGGTATTTAGAGAAAAAACGCCCAAAGTACTCGACTGGGACTCGAACCCTAATCTTCCCGTCATTGGCAATTCAGCCCATTAAAAGAATTACGCCTTACTACCCATTCGGATTATATGCCTATGTACTAATTACGCTAAAGGGCTAGATATGAGGAAGGTTGGATTTTTAAAAATGTACCCGCATATGTGTGGAGAGAGTATGAGACACCATTTAGGAAGAAAAACACCCCCAGTACAACCGATCGGGATCAAACCCCGATCTCCCTGTCATCGGCAGTCTTGTCTATTGCAAGAGTGACGCCTTAGGTCATATGACCACCAAAGTGTTCTGAGATGAGTTAAACACGATTGTTTATGGCTATACTTGGAACTAAAGAGTGTTTCATAAATTATATTGGTCGCCTTTTTTTAATGTAAAGGAAATGTTCTTAGAAATAAAGAATACATACCTTACATATAAATTATATAATAGGTAGGTCCCTATTATAAGCTATCTAAATAGTAATTTGAAAAAATAATACTATATTTTAGAAGGGCCTACTTACACTCAAAAGGCACAATGTCTCACAATCAGCGCCAAGAGATAAATAGGTAGGTACCCGGTTTTGTGGGCACACAATATTGTCTAGTCTAAATTGCCTGTAAGGGAAAGGCTGGGGTTCAAATTCCACCTGTTCCAAGAGTTTTTCCCCCCTCCAAATAAACCGGACAGGTTGGTAAACGCGCAACAAACAAACTGCTTATACAGACCCATTTTCACACCCAACTGGTATAAACTAGAAATATATTAATAATTATGTAATAATATAACAAAATACAGCCCTGAGAAATATTTTTGTAAAATCTAGAAGAATTCAAAACAGTTGATGTAATGAAAACTGTTATCACGTATTTTATGGCACAAGCGTCAACCCCTAAAAAATTATGCATCTAGCTTTAAAATAAAATTAATCAAGTATAATCATCATCACCATCATCATTCGACGTTTCCGCCTGTGCGGGTCGTCTGGTACATCCTCCCCCATTCCTGTCTATCTTTCCAAACTTCTCCCTCAGCCACGCGTATCCCTCCAGTACGCTCCTCTGGCTTTCATATCATGTGTATAGTATGGATGTTAATCACAATAAAGTTAGACATATTTTAAAACTATATGGAAAAAAAGCCTCAAGATTACATCCAAAAATAAAATTAGTAAAATTCTGGGATCGATATAATATTTCTAAAAGGTGAACACCGCGAGGTGAGTTCACCATTATTTCAAACAGCTGACCTGGTAAAGGCAAAAATATAACAGTTTCTAAACTATATATTGTATACATTATTTGTAGCCCAGTTTGTCAAAAGATTAGTCAGTACTAGTGTACCGTTGCCCAGGGGACACCCGAATGTACTAATCGTACATACTTTACGTGGAGGATCTTGCCATGTCCCGATGAGATGTGGATGTGGAACCAGTAGAATAACTTAAACTTAACCTAAGCCTAACTAACCAAACCCTGGTGACCGGGATGGTTCCCCTTTCGGAAAAATAACCAAGATAACAGGCGGGAATCAAACCCGGGCGGGACCCCACTAAGCACTTGATCACGGATCCGGTTACGGTTTCTAATTAATCAACGCTTAATTTTAAAAAATAATTAATAATATTTTAGGTTTACACAATAAGATAAAAAGTAAATAATTATAAACTGCTTCATAAAAAATATGTTGCTTGGAAGTATTGAATAGTTTAAAAGGCATTCAGGAGTTTGTATTGCAACCTCACACGCATTTATACAGAAAACTATTATGTCGAATATTTAAAAAACACACTTCAAATTGATAGTTTTAGGGAAAAATCTGAAAAGAGTTTCGTCAATTAAAACAATTTTTATGCAAATAAAAACTTTTTAAACATTGAAAAAAAATTGAAATAAAACAGAGAATCTGTTAGTTTGGGAGAAAAAAGTTTATTCTCAAATGATCCGATGCGCCATTCCCCCTTAAAGAAGAACACACAAGGATATGTGTTTCGTGTAAATATTGGCCTCAGTCCTTTGATCCGGCGCGTCGCTCAAAGAAAGTTTGGTTGAAGTCTCTTCTCCGGTTGAAGGATTGTTGACAGAGCGAGGGAGAGGATGCTATATAAAGACGACTCAGAGGATGTGTGCTCTTTGTTAAAAAATATGTTTGGGAGAGCTCGCGCTGTCTACAGTTTATTTTTGAACATTTTTATCTTGTTCATTTTTTTTTCCTTCTGGGAATATAGATAGTAAAGGTGGCTTGCCTGCCAATGCTAGGTGTTGTTTTTAAGTGCTAGAGGCACAGATACATGTTGTGTGGGCCTCCAGGGGTGTACCATCCTCGTGGCTTGGAGAGACTTGGTTCGATACCAGGGCCTCCAGGTGTGTACCTTTACCATAACCCAGTGAGACTTGGTTCAACACCAGGGTCTCCAGGTGTGTAACTTTACCATAACCCAGTGAGACTTGGTTCAACACCAGGGCCTCCAGGTGTGTACCTTTACTATAACCCAGTGAAACTTGGTTCAACATCAAGGCCTCCAGGTGTGTACCTTTACCATAACCCAGTGAGACTTGGTTCAACACCAGGGTCTCCAAGTGTGTAACTTTACCATAACCCAGTGAGACTTGGTTCAACACCAGGGTCTCCAAGTGTGTAACTTTATCATGACCCAGTGAGACTTGGTTCAACACCAGGGTCTCCAGGTGTGTACCTTTACCATAACCCAGTGAGACTTGGTTCAACACCAGGGCCACCATGCATGTAGTGTACCAGGTGGTGTGTGGAATAATCTTGTGTCTTGGTTCCTGTTGTGGTTACTGTAGTAAATATTTTAAATTCATGATCACGAGTTGATACATAATGAATGTTCAGTGAATTAGTCCTGATAGTTGAATCAGATTTTATTCGTTATACGTGAATCAATACCGGAACTTTAGGATTTGCACGTCGATGCTCTACCACTGAGCTATTAATAATGTTTAATTTACAGGTACCTTGACGCTAGAGTGAACTCCAAATCACTCACCCCTTTTTAAAAGTTTATAGTAATAGTGACGGCTGCATGACTTATTGCTTGTCATATGAACACATGAAAGTGGATCTAATTTGTTTTAAATTTATATTCTTAAACAACTCAACTATAGACCGATCTGCCTTCAACGATTGACATGACTAGGTAATGACCCACCTGATTTGTCAACAATCCGGTTTAGATTATACTGCCGATAACAAGGAGATCGGGGTTCTAATCGGGCGAATTGAGGGAGGTTTCTTTATAAATGGCGTTCCACTCTCCCTCCACGCAAGTGGATGTACATTTACACTAAATTCAACCTTCCTCGTCGTTAACGTAACTAATACGTACGCGTATAAGCTGAACAGGTGCTAAGAAACAAAAAAATAAAAACCAACTGGTTGGTTCAGTTAACGACCTACTCCAGCGGTTCCCAATCTTTTTTCACTCACGTACTCCTTGGCAGCCTATTTCCATAAATTGTGCCCTTAATTTTAGGCAAAATGTTTAATTATTAAAGTAGTATGTATTTCTGATTTATTTGTTGCAACTGAAAATAAATGGACTGGTATCTAATGAGATTTAAAAACGTGATAATAAGCTGAATAAATAGTGCAGATATTTTTACATTCTAAAAGCAAAAGTTACAATAAAAATACAAATTTAATTAATTCATTTAATAATAACTATAAAAATAGAATGACCTGGCGGTCTAGGGGTAAGGTATCAAGACTTCTGCGTTGAGGGTCCAGAGTTCAATCCTCGGTCCCGGCACAGGTTTATCTGATTGCCAAACCCTTCCTTCACCTCTGACAAGACGTGTATTAATCACAACCTGTGAATGAGTGGAATGCCAGGCCTCCACCGTGGTTCGGATTCCACGTTAAACTGTAGGTCCTCCATTTCATCTCGCAATCGCCCTACCATTACACATTAGCGTAAGTGCGTATAACCCGAACAGGTAGTAAGATGCTGTGATAATAATAATAATAATAATAATAATAATAACACTCGACCTGCCTAGTCCCTTCACTTGACTACAGGCTTGATACAACTGCTGGAATCTCGTGTTATAGCTCACTCTCGCCTGGCACCATCAGAAGGGTCTAAACTGGATTCGAACTCAAATACATGTCTAGTGTATCTCCTTGTTTAAGTTAGCAAAGGACAGTCTGAATATAGCTAGTGAATGCATACTTCGTTTACCCTGAAAGTGAGCAGTCCATCTTTTAAGATTACACTATTGCCAAGTCTTCTAATCTAAGGTACGCCAAAGTCATAGTGTAATCCGTCAAGGGAAGACTGGTTATACGTTTCAGTATACACGGAGTGTACATTAGTGTTGTATTCAGGCCCGAAGAATATATTTATAATAGTGTCGGGTTCTTACCCTATGAGAAAAACAAGTAAAGACGAAAGAGACAAGGAGGCGGCCGGTCGAGGCTCCGAGGCAAAGAGGAACAAAATAATATATAATAAAACGCTCCTACTTTTTCCTAGCTTGGTCCGGGAGAGGAGAAATAGTGGAATGGTGGGGGGAGGGGGAGCCGTGGTGAAACGTGTTCACTAATTATTTAGAAACCCCGCGTCTTTTACAGACGTGACGCTGCGAGTTTATGCCGCAAATGAGTTGCTTTTTTTTCCACTTTAACTTTTTTAAATAAGTTTTTTTTATGTTTTTTTATGTTCGTGTTCCTTCTTGTAACTCATCCGAACTAATGTACCAACGTTAATTATGTACGTAGCTCGTTTAATTCTGTTTTATAGACACGAATAGGATGTAATATTGGGTAAGGCTAGGTGATTTTCTTGATTAATAGAGCATTTGGCTTCACTGTTATCGATTATTGATTACCTAGGAATATGTAAAATAAAACCAGTTATAGTGGGGTTTTTTTGTAACATTATTTTCAGGTGACGAACAAGTCTAGAACTGAGTCCATTAATGTGTAAATGTACTCCCGAATATACTGTTGTTGTGTAAGACATAGTCCCTTCACTGAGCCGGAGGTAGGCTTGGTACAAAATCGGGATTGTATGATAAGCTTTGGGAGTTTTGAAATTACACACTTTTCCTAGTTTTCCACACTAAATAATATGGATTTTTCCAGTATTGCATATGCAAATCAATGAATAAAAAACTCTGTATATTCATTTGTTATATTAAGGAGGTTGGGCCTACTTGTGAAGTAGCATATGGTTAAGATTGGATTTTCCATGTTTATGTAATTTATGTTTTACTCACCAAGTTTTAAAGATAACTTTGAAACAAAAACTATAAAATCTTAAATACAGGCAATTCTAAAAATCACAAAACTACTTTTTTAATCTTGAATTTTTTTTATTAATCTTTTAAATTGTCTAAAATGTAGGCTATTAGATTTATTCACAAAAATTGTCAGTAGTAAACTTCCTGCCAAGATGTAGATTTAAAAAAAATCCCTAGCAGCATAAGTCATGTGCATCTATAATAGGAAACAAAAAAGTCTAATGTCAATGTTGTCCAGTCACAAAGAGAAGAGTGGGTGTGTTCGTCATGAAGCTGAAGAGGGGAAGTGCTATCAGATAAATAAGATGTTTCGCAGGGTAAACTGCTCATTTTCTTCCCTCTTATTCTATTTCTTATATTGGCATCAAACGGTATTTATCTAAGAAGTGCAATAAACTTGCCCCTCCTCTCCTTTATATTATTTCAAATCTTCTGATATTATCATATATGAAGCTGAAATAAAGCCTTAAAACAAACTCCAAATGACATTTAGATGTATTCAATTTTGACAAATTCCTGAGAAAACCACTTCAAATAGCTTCTATAGGCATCCAGATGACAAAAAAAAAAATATATCAAGCGAGAAGCACTCCACTTAGAGGGGCAATCTAAATATCAAAAATTTCTAGGGGAAGACCTCTTCTAATAGTTTCTAGTTGGATATAATTTTGAATAATTTGACGCGAAGACTCCTAAAAATAATTTCTGAAAGCATCCAATTTTCAAAAATTTGCTGAAGAAGGGTCACTCCAAATAGCTTCTAAAAGCAACAAAACTTCAAAAAAGGTCTGTGAAAGTTCCAAAAAGCTTTTAGGGCCATCCAATTTTCAATTTAACGGGAGCCGGGCTGAAGGGGGGGGGGGGCGTGTAG
>CABEEJ010003466.1:64607-82161 GCA_901482245.1 Timema douglasi | reverse complement strand
AGTCATCCCCCACCTCCAGTGCATCACCCTACCAACATACTCCCCCACCCTCCCAATCAATTAAGGACCCCCATTGTTCGTTAATTTGCCTCTATTGTTTGGGCCAGAAATCGACAATCCCCCCTACTGCGTATATATACAATTACATCGCATTACAAATATATCGCGTGTCCGTTACATCGCATTTTGATAGAATAGTGTTCCTGACTCTCAACTCAGTCTCCCTGTGAAGGTAGGGCTGGTTTAAAGGATAGCGTGCCTGACCTTCCCTTCTAAATCTCACTATGAAGATAGGGCTGGGTGCAAGGCTCCCACTTTGAAGTTGGGCTGGTTGAAAAGATAGCGTGCCTGACTCTCACCTCTGATTCTCACTATAAAGGTAGAGCTGGTTGAAAGGACATTGTGCCTGACTCTGACTTTGAAGGTGGGGTTGGATGAGAAAATAGTATAAATAATTAAAAACTTAAAATAAACTTCACCATAACCGAAATGCCTAGGCAACTGTATCTACAACACTCATAAAATAAATACCCCATTATTTTATTTTTTTAATTTGTAGATTATATTCTTATTTTATTATGATATCTTTGCTTCTCGTTGCACCACATCAATTTGAATTTATAAATTCAAGTCTCAAGAGTTTTCTTAGACACATTAAATTTCTTACATGCTAGAAACTCTCCCCCTCCCAAGGGGAGTCAGTTGACTCTTCATTCCTATTGGTCGTACGTCAGAGTAAGGTTAGCTGTGTGTAAAGAGGGGGGGGGGACGTGACGTGATGGATATGCAATGTATTTGTGACGAAAACTTGATGTGATGGACAAGCGATGTAATGGACATACGATGTAATAGTATACACCCAAATATAGTAATCTGACTATTTTAATGAACTATTTAAATAATATTTATCAGAATTGTCAATAATAATAATAAATACTGAAACCTTAGCAGAAGAAGTTAGGCTGTATCCGGATTCTCTACTTATGCCGTCACCTTGATATGTACCCTTGCCAGATGCATCGGTTATAACGTGACCTAGTGTAGATTCTTCCGAATTGTTACCAAGAATGCCAATGCACCCATCGAAAGCCCTTGAGTCCAAGGACGGAAACAATATGTCATTGACACGTCCTTGGTGCGTTGTTTGACTGGAAATTGTTTTATTACTCTCTTTTCGAATGCTAGAGCTTAGAACTTTATGTTTCCTGCCATTTTAAATTACAGTGGTTAATAAAGCAAACACGTTTTAAGATATTAAGAAGTTGGTTATATCACAAAAATGATTACTCAAACGGTGCTTACCATTAATATCACCAAAAGTAGCAAATTGTTTATTGGTATCCTTTAGTTTTCGTAAAACAAGAGGAAAACAGTTGACGCAAAATTTAAAATAGTGCCATTATTAAACGCTGTAGGCTGTTTATTTTCATTAGGGCCTATAAACGGCATTTATAAGAACAATGACAGGTAGTAACATTGAGGTCCCAAGAATTTATAAAGGCTCGCCTTTCGAAATGGCTGATGATCATGTAGTCGACAGTGATTCGGGTAGGTAACGCAAAGGCCGACGATGATTGCTGAGCGAGCTATCCAACTTTTACCACTATTCTTGGTGATGGAATGGGAGAGTGACAGTGGAGACAGGAGGAAAAGGGAGAACTGTTGTGACAAGGTTGCTGTATGTTTTGAATTGGCTAAATCATAACGATTCGGCTAGCATGAAATTTGCAATCAGCGCTTTTGAGAGGTATGAGTTTCAGGGTGCTCTTGGGATCATTCAAGCACGCTTAGGAACAATTCCTTATACTATCATCACGCTTGAAACTCAAGGCTTACAATCATCGGAATTCTTGGAGCTGTTCCACAAGAACTCAGATAGTACTGAGACCAATAAAACTTGGGAAAGCCATTCAAAGGATTTCAAAACATATTGAAAAGAAATGCCATCCTCTGTGTTTCTGAAACAATCAACCGATTTTTTAAGGGAAAATACATAAGAAATGATAGAGTATATCCCTAAAAAGTTGGCCAGCTTCAAGTCTTGTCCCAACACAACATGTTATATAGAATAGAGAGGAGATTTTTAATGTAAGCTACAAGAAGATTTTAATCGGTAACCATAAGATATTCATTCCGGAAAATCTTGATATATATCTAGTTATGTGTTGTAATACCATTTGAGCTTAGACCCTAGTATTTTTTGTGTATCTCCATTTTTTTATTTAATTTTTATTCATAAATATTTTTCCGCGTTTTGGGCATATCAATCAGCAGCGTATTTATCGCTCTGTTATTTTTATCCTCTTTAAATGCCAATGCGTGTGTATTTCCTCTGAGCGTTCTTCCTCATCTCTACCTATTGTTTTTGACCGTTAATAGCCATGTAATGAACGTAAAAAAAAAATTAAAAAAATTAATTGAATATTACAATACAATAAAGTTTTCAAAACAAAACGAACTGATTATAATTAAAACATTGGGCAGTAAGTCTTTTATTTGTTTTAGTAGTATCAGTGTGTTGTCAAACCCCGGGAATTTATTTTTCTTGATAATAGCTATAGTTTTCTTGATTGTTACACAGTTTCCCTTTGTAAAATGAACTGGGTGGGAAGAATTATTTTCTAAAAATTGTTTTAAGGGGATGGATCACCATGAGAGATGAGCGCAGCTGGTTTCTAAGGCAATTTATCTCAATATTTTAAAGACCAGTGAATAAAACAAACAAGGCTTGTCAATGAAATGTGGGAAGACCTAGCTTAGGCTAAACCTTTTATCGTTACATTACAACAAGTCTATTTCTCTATTATTTAGTATGATTTAATGCCAATTAAAAGTTAAATAATTTAATGCAAAATGATCGTATTTTCTTAGTTTAATGTGATTTTTTTACCTGCAGACAAAGCATAAAACTAGTAAATATGATTGAGAATAATTATCTCCTCATTTTTCAACATGCATAGTGTTCTAAACTAAAACAAATCAAAATAATTTAATTTTAATTCAAAAAAGTGCTTTGGTGCTGTATGCTACGACCCATTAGTTTAAGGTTGAACAAGATGAGCCTTTCGTGAAAACTCAAGGCACTGATGCTAAGCGTTGCACTGTAATTCACAAATGTTCGCGGAAAAAATATCAACTCGACTACATTCATTTATGAAATCAGTTTTGTTGATAATAAGTGTTTTGCAATGGAAGCCGTTTCTGTAAAAAGAGACAGACGAAAAGGAAATAAAAAAGGAATTTATCTCTCAACCAGACGAAAGAAAAATAAATGTTCTGCTCCTGTGAATGGGATAAAAAAAATGAATTAATTATCGTTTCTGCATGGAAAATACTATTTTAAAAAGGTAATATAGAATTCATTTATTTATTTCAATTCAGTGGCGTAGAATACCTAATTATTATAATTATGGGAACCACTTTGGTGACCGCATGGTCTAAGGCGCTACCCTAGCAATAATCTGGACTGCCAAGGATGAGGAGAACCGGGCTAGATCCCAGTCGTGTGCACTGAGGTTCTAATACCTAAATGGTTCTCCATTCACCCTCCACGCAAATATGAGTGTACGTCCTCTAAAAGCAACCCTACTTATATCTAATATATTAGCTTAGTTGTACATCGACGTGTAGCCCACACGGGTTCCATGGCTCAGTAAGGTGCACCAATCAAACACTTTGGCCCTACCTTTGGTAATCTGATCTGTAAACAGAGTCAATAATTTGGTGTTGATAATACAGGGCTATCTAAATAACTATGGATTATTAGTAATTTTAACAAGAAAGGCACTTGCCACAATAGATAAATGTTTTGATATCAATTGCAACCAAAGATAATGAAAAGGGGAGGTGTACTAGTGCACATACCTTGACCACCATACTTTTAAAATCAATAAAATCAACACAAGTCCTTAAATTTCATTTTTACAATTATTATTATACAAAATAAATTCATCACAAATATCATTTTTACTTGCTCGCACCTCTTGGCTAGAGAAAGTATTGGGATCGTCAACAAAAAGTCTAACTCGAGACTTTGATGAATGTTGACGTTTCATGACATCCCGAACCCAAAAAAATATTTTTTGTAATGTCTATTTGTCTGTTACTGGAACTAGAGTCGAAATCATTTTACCTATCAGGATAAAACTATCTATATAGGTTTTTCATGGGGTTACCCTGAGCTATTTTTGGAAAGAGTCAATTAGCCCTAGAATTAAGTGTAATTTTCAAGGGCGAAAAGAGAAAAACCTTTTCTCAAAACTAGCCCTAACAATTTTGTTAAAAATTTGTTTTAAGGAATGTCTTAACATTACCAACAAAATGGCTATTAGCATTTTATCGTGATCATTAATGTAAGGATCATGTATGCAAGCGTTTACTTTTCCAATTTTGATCATATCTCTGTAATATTTCAAATAAAAAATTTTCTTTTCAAATATGTATGACTATTATAAATAAGAATATTTTGGTTGAAATATACTTTTTTTAAACCAACAGTTTCCAAATTATTAGCATGTGTGTGTATATATATATATATACTGTTAGACTGTGTAAGGAAAATTAATTTTTATGTTTTTTGGTGAAGCTAGATTCCTTTTTTTCTCATAATTTCTTTAACAGTTTATGTTATATTTTAATTTATGCTCTTTGGTAGAATATTATGCTATAATTTCCGTTATGTATTTGCAAAAATTTCTATTATTATTTCGTTCCTATATAAAAAGTTTTAACTAAATGTAACCATATTTAGGTAAAGGAGCGAGAAAGTCTGTGCAGTGCACCATACCATTTAATTGCATAACATACCACCACAAAAAAAAAATACTTGTGGAGAAAACCTAACGGAAATCAATGTCATTCATTGTCTTTCGATGCCATACCATGCTAAGCCAAAGAGATGGAAAATACGTAAGCTTTCGGAAGGAAGGGAAGGGTGGGAACACAAATGTTAAGATTAGGGCGTTACTCAACACATATAGTTGTACATTGTAAAGATTATATAAATGCCATTTTTTTGTTCTTGTGATGTTATAAATGATTCACTTCCTAAGATCCTTCAATGATATCCATAAATTAACAATAATGAAGTAGGGTGGATAAGAAATACGGTAAGTTGGAGAAAGAATTCCCACATTTTCGAAGAGGGAATGAGAAATCATTAAGAAAAACCCTACAGTTCACCTGTCCGGGATTCAAACGAAATTTGGAGCACAGGTCACTAATAAAATAAAAATTAAAAACATAATTTAGAGTGTGTTCATTGCAGAAGTTTTGATGAAGGACTTTGAATGTATAAATTTATAGAGTCGATGTATTAATATATAGTGTGTAGAGCTAAAATTATAGAATAGCTAGTGGTGTGTAGATATTATTAACATCTCTGACACAAAATATATTTATAAAGGAGAAAAAGATTATAAAATTAATATGCTTTTATGTAAAACTTGTAAGTCTATCGAATTTGGTCCAAATCGATAGAAATATATTTTTCATACGATCTTTTAAAAAACTTTTCTTTTATTATATTTCTAAATGTATAATTGTAATTTTAAATACTTACTTCTAGATTAATTGTTCATAATTTTTGTAATATAGGAAATAAAAGCTATCTATGTAATATTTATTCTATACAAATAATCCATTTTTAAATATTAAATGTTTCTTTTTGCAGATAATTATTATATACTATATTTTCAAATTTGTGTGTGTGTATATATATATATATATATATATTAATGATTATATATATTTAAAATTATAATATATAACTATAGTAATGTATCGCGTATTTTATAATATAACATAACATTTTTATTTACATTATATATATATATATATACATAATATATATATTATTTAGTCTGGTCAAAATATTTTCTTTCAGTAGGATGTAAATTTCCTGAGAAAGATAGTCAGATTCAAAGTTTTGTCAAATAAACAGAGCATTTGTGAATAGGTTGTTTTTTTCCAACTTAATTATAATATGTTAAGTTTTATTGTCAAAATGAACGATTTTAAACTTTAAGAATATGTAATATAATATGTAAAATTCCGCTTTATTTTTTTCGGTTTTAAAATTCCAACAGCAACATAAAACAAATAATAGAAGAAGGAACCACAAAGTTACAAATTCTCAGCATTGAATGAAATCCCACCCTCTACATTCGTCATCATCTTCCTCTATGTGTTCGACTTTTCTTTTTTTTTACCACCATGTTTTACTAGCTAATCGGGTTTTACGATTGTGTACTAACTACGCTAATGGTTTTAGAGATTAGGAAGGTTATATTTAAAGGAAGTATAACCGCATCTGCGTGGAGGGAGCGTGGAAAGCTAATTTAAGAAAACAACCCTCAGTACTCCCGACCGAGATTCGAACCTCGATCTCCCTGTCATCGGCAATCTAGTTTACTGCGAGTTTCACAAGTTAGATAATGAGGCAACAACAGAGGGTGTTAATAATATTAAAATATGTTTAAACGTATACAGTTACATTTAATTATCAAATATAATTAATAATAAGTAGGTTAATATAATTTGAAATTCGTCCTAGCTAGAAGTTCAGTGGTGTAACTATAGAGTGGCGTAGGTGGCAAAATGCCGTAGGCCCGCATCCAAATTAGTAACCGGCACGCAGGCCCACCAGCCCAATATTAATGTGGTAATAACTGAAAATGTTGTCTTTTAAGCCTCTTTTTGTTTTGTGAAGATCTCACTATTCAACCAAAGATTACTCAATAGTCAATTTATTGTGCATCATTTTATGCTGTACGGAAAAAAGATTTTTACATAATTTTCCGTAAAGTCAATAGAAACAGCTGAGAGGGCATTTCAAAACTTTATTAAAACCTATGTAATAAGAACAATGAATCAAGAAGGGTTACAATGATTAGCTACTTCGTATGTTGTCTGTTTAGTGAGCTACTGCCCGTAGTTTGGCATTGGGGGAAATGGTAAACAATTTCACAGAGATCAATCTTTTTTAGCCTCTATAAGTGCTGTTATTGATAGTTTATTATTAATTTTTTATAAAATTAATTATACAGTTTTATTAATTCAGATTTGTTTTGAATTATATTGAACAAACAACAATAACAACAACAACAGCAACAATTTTATTAGCTGCATGCCTGTGTAGTAGTGCACTGAAAGTGGTTTTTCCTAAATCGGTTTCCACTCTTATCTCTCCGCGTAAATGTAGGTGCACTTTCTCTAAGCTCAACCTACCTCATCCCTAATACATTTGCGTAATTAGTACATAGGCGTGTAACCCATACGGGTAGTAAGATGCAGCGATAAAAAAAAAGTACCAGTATAATATTACGTATTATAAAATAATTCTGATAATAAATGTCAAAATATTTTTTTATAATCTACAATAATTTCACATATGATTTNTACTACTTAGTTACTCTCTTGTACATGTTACAATTTAAATGTTCGTAAAGCTAGTTTTACAATAGGAAGTTTTAGTGAATCTCTAAGTTTATATTAAAATAATAATATTAATAATATGTCTTTAGCTGGGGTAATATAAGAAGGAATAGTAAAAGAAAAAAAAGTCATTTTTTATATGTTTTATAGGTATATGTACCTCCCCCTTTCAAGGGGTCTAACACTTTTTCAAGGGGGTCCGGACCTCTGATACCCAATTTTCTACGTCCATGAAAGAAAGGTTAAAGAAAAAAATTTAACATATTTTATGTTAATTAATAAGATATTACTATATCTACCATTATTATAACATTATTTGGGTTTTGATATTTCCCTCCAAAATATTTTACATGACTTGATATGAATATATTAAAGAAAATTAAGTAACCATTATGACTTTCAGATCCTCTCCTGTCACCCCTAATAGCTTGGGCTCAGTCAGACGCTGAATAAATGAACTAATTTTTATGGTGTGTGTATGTGTCGAATGTTTTGTATATAATATGGGTGACCTGGCAGTCTAAGGGTAAGGCGTCAGACTTCTGTGCTGGAGGTCTGGGGCTCAATCCTCGGTACCGGCACAGATTTATCTGATTGCCAAACCCTTCCTTCATCTCTGACAAGTACGTGTATTAATCACAACTTGTGAATGTGTGGAATGCTAGGCCTCCACCGTGGTTCGGATCCCACGTTAAACTGTAGGTCCTCCATGTCATCTCACAATCTCCCTACCATTACACAATAGCGTAAGTGTATACAACCCGAACGGGTAGTAAGACGCGGTGCTAATAATAATAATAATAATAATAATGTATACAGTGATATTCTTTTGGATGGAATGAAAAGTGGGGGGAGGGTTGATGCGGCAGGGTATTACCACCAATGTTTTCCCCTGCCCTCCCTCGATCTTTATGTGTCTTCCTCTAGTTTGTTTCACTCCCCTCTGATATACTCGAGTTGGAAGCTGAAAGATGTTTTGAATCAAACTCCAAATAGTTTATATAAGAATTTTTTTAAATGCTTAAGGGTCACCCCAAATAAATTTTAACGGAATTCTATTCTTAAACATTTTCCTTTGGCTTGGAGTTAAGCCCCTTAAACTCCTCGAAAATATACTTTTTTTTACAAACTACCTCGTCCTACAATAATAAAGTTTCGCTGACACTTTTGGTAGTCACCACAATAGTGTTTTTTTCATTGCGACTTACTACTCATTCGAGTTATATTATTATTATTATTATCACCGCGTCTCACTACCCGTTCGGGTTATACGCAATTACGCTAATGTGTAATTGTAGGGTGATTGTGAGATGAAATGAAGGACCTACAGTTTAACGTGGAATTCGAACCACGGTGGAGGCCTGGCATTCCCCACATTCACAAGATGTCTTGTCAGAGGTGAAGGAAGGGTTTGGTAATCAGATAAATCTGTGCCGGGACCGAGGATTGAACCCCGGCCGCCAGCACCGAAGTCTGACACTTTACCCCTAGACCGCCAGGTCACCTTACTTTCGAGTTATACACGTATATTAATTACGCTATTGAGCTAGGAATGAGTAAGGTAACATTTTAGATGGAATGTACTCACATTTGTGTGGATTGAGAGTGGGGAGCCGTTTGAGGGAAAAATACCCTCAATACACCCCGACCGGTATTTGAGCCTCGATCTTCCCGTCACCAGCAATCGAGTTTAATAGTGTTTGTTTCCCGCTTCAGTGGCCTAGTGGTCTAACGCGTCACTATCCACTAGGGTGTACTGCTGTGGGTTTTCCTTAATAGTTTTCCACTCTCACTCCACGCAAATGCGTTTGCAACTCCTCTTAATTTAACCTTCATGATACTTAACACATTAGAGAAATTAGTACATAAGCATATAGCCCAAACGGATAGTAAGACGCGGTATTAAAATAAATAAATAAAAATAGTGTTTTTGGAAACTCTTTAAGAAAAAATATTCTCACACCCTATTGGGATTTGAACCACAATCTTGTCACCAACAATCCAGTCGAATACAAGAGTGACGTGTTGGACCATCTGACCTCCGATACATGTTTTCATTATATACTTACAGTTGTTGCACTCTCAAATAGATTTCATTGTTTGGATTATATTTGGATTCTTAGAAAAGACTCCCAATCAAATTATTATAAAGTTGAATGAAAAATGTGTTCTTCGACCATTCAAAAAATATAAGGAAAGCCATACTAATGCTTATTTGATTTCAACCTTTAAAAATAAAGCAATCTATTTCTGCAGAGTGAGTGATTCTTTGATTAAAGTCGCACTCTAATCTTTCTATCTACTCTCCCTTCCAAAAACTTGGCAAAGGTCCAACTTGACCATTAGCTCTCTCCCCCTTCACTCTTTCAGGCCAAACTTGACAGATATGACAACATCTAAATTGGTGTCAGTTTAACAGTCCAAATAGTTCAATAAAAGAACATTTCTTAGGAGTTGTGCTGATAGCGCTTCTCTAATTTTAGAATGTAGTTTTGAATTTATTTAAAATGCATTGTACCCTCGAAAATTGATTATTTCTGAATGAAACTTTGAATGTTACCGATTACGTGTTTTATTAAAGACTAAAAGGCCAATAAAAATGCAATATCAATATGTCCCTTTGGCGCAGTGGAAAGCGCGTTGGACTTCTAATCCAAAGGTCGCGGGTTCGATCCCCGCAAGGGATACTATTGTATTTTGTTTTAATCGAACTCAAACAATATTTCTATATACTTATTTTCTCAAAAAGAGACGTATGATGCTAAAATAGATATTTATTCATAAAATTACTTTGTTCATATTCATTGGTAGCTATGCAATTTAATGTCTCAGTCTTGCACTTCATGTGATTGTCCGTGAAGGGTCAAATCCTTGACGGGTGTGCTAAGAGTCGTTTTAGCACCGCGTCTTACTACCCGTTTGGTATATACGCCCTAAGTATTAATCACGCTAATGGATTAGGAATTTGGAAAGTTGAATTAGAGGAAGTGAACATGCATTTGCGTGGAGGGAGAGTGGAAAACCATTTAGGAAAACCAACCCCATTTCACACGACCGAGATTCGAGCCTCGATCTCCCCGTCCTCAGCAGTCGAGCTCAACATGACAAGCGCGTTAGTCAACTACGCCACCGAGGCGGGTAAGAGTTGTTTTCAACAAGTGATTTTTATCACCATGGTTTTTCTATCCTCTCTCACAACCAATGTGGATGTACTTCCTCTAAGATTTCTTCCTCATCTCTACCTATGGACTTTGACAGGCTGGTGATAGAATGACGTTTTGCTCACTGCAATACAAACGCCGCGACCAGATTTCTCTATTGTATTGCATTATTTCATATGAGAGAGGTCAGCCTAGCGACAAACGCCGCGACAGATTTGAAAACTTCGATGTGTTTCTTGGGCGTAGAGACCTCTCTCACATGAAACAATGCCATACACTAGTGTGACCTGGTCGCGGCGTTTGTGTCGCAGCGACCAAAACGTCAGTCGTCACCAGCCTTAATATCCAATGAATAAATGAAAGAAATTTGAAAAACAATATCTTTTAATATTAAAATATAAGAAACAGTTTTTTTAAGAGAACCAAATGACTATAGTCAAAATATTCGACGGTAATTATGTAATTTGTTTAAGTAGTATGTTATTAAAACTTGGGAATTTATTTTTCTTAGTGATGACTATAGAGTTTTCTTTGTTGTTTCACAGTTTTTAATCTTAAAAAGAACTGAACGAAAAAAGTTATCTTCTAAAATTTTTAGTAAAGTTTTTTCGATATTTTTAAAATACAACGCACACTAGAAAATTAATGTTTTGAGTTAGTTTATTCCTTTTGAATACATTTTAATTGCGTCACTGATTGAGTGTTTTTTAAACTCAATAAAATGTTGAAAATATTAGGTCAGATTTCCAAAATTAGAAAATAGTTTAACGCATGTTAGTGTATTTATAGACACGTGCCGATGTCAGGTTTAATTATCAATCTAATTTGCCAGTGGGCCCAGGGCCTAGAATTCCATCCTGGTATATTTATGTGTTTTTATTCTAAATGGTTTCCAATCTCCCGCTACACAAATGCAGATATATTTTTTCTATATTTGACCTTTTTCTTCCATACTACCCTAAAGTATCTAACCGATCTCGTGATATAGCAAGTCCGAGCTCCTGTATGCTGAACTAGAGGTCCCGGGATCGATTCCTGGCTGGTACCAGGTGATTTTTCTCGAAAGGGAATGATGTCCATGGTCACCAGGGTTTGTTTAGTTAGGCTAAGTTACAGGTTACTTGATATCTTCATTGGCTTTACCCCGTCTTGTTCGCTATCATCATCACCTCACCTCGCCAGGACATGGAAAGAGTGTCCACGAAAAGGATGTAACATTAGCACAGGCTGGATAATTTTTCGGCAAACTGTTCTACAGAATGATGAAAACCAGATGAGCTAGTACTGGTATACTAAAATAATTAATATACTCGTATATGTGTGTAACTCGAATTGGTAGAGACACATGGGATAAAATGGTATATTATATTTTAAACAGTTTTTCATTGAGCGCTTCTTTGGTGTTTTTTTTTTCCTTTAAAGTAAAATGGTCCAATGCTATTCCTGGACTGGATATATTTTAACTTGAGTAATATATTTCAACAATTAGAATTGTTTGATGGATCATGAAATAAATTAGCTTCACTTTTCTTACAGACTAAAATATTATAAAACAAAACAAATAGGTAACTTTTATTAAAAATGATAGAAAAAGATTGGAAGAAAGATTTGAATTATAAAATCTGGGTTAAAAATGTTTTTTTTAATCTTCTCCATATATTAATACTCTATGGGCTATTATAATTTAATTACATTATTGGTGTAAAAAATAAGTATTTATAGTATATGATAAATGTACCCGCATTTGCGTTGGGAGGATTTTGAAAATAATTAGGGAAAATACACCTTTTAATTTGATGCCAGATTTTTACGTTACCGTAAAACCAGACAAGATGATCTTGTCGTTCGGTCTACGTACAAAACTATGATTATTCTGATATTAAAACGTAGTTTTAATTTATGACAAAACATGTAAATATAATAAGATTAGGGTAAAATATATGTATTTATAACTATATTAGAACTAATTCTAAAATCTAACTTCGCTGAATCCATACTCTGGAAATCTTTTAAATAACACATTACTCATAATAATAAATAATCTAGGTATTTATTAAATATATCAATTTAAATATAGATAGAGGAAACTGCATAACTTAAGAATGATATGCACTATAATGAGTTTCCAACTATTTGTAAATAGACTGCTCTCCCAAAATAAGAAAAAAACTAAAAATCTCCAACTATGGTTAAGCTATTGAAACAAACACAACGCAGTGGTTTGACGACACATGAGGGTGTGTGATCACAATCAACTTTAACGTACACGAATTGCATTCACTTAACGTTTAGGTAACGTTAAGAAACAAACTGTTTATAGTTATTCACACAAGTAAAGGAGGGTAACATAAGTAAACACGTGAAGACAGCCAATAAATTATGGACTATTTGAAAACATATTGTTTATATATTTGTATCTCGAGAAGTTTAGTATCAAAAACTTACAAAATGAAGAACATCAAGGTTTGTATGTATCACCAATAATAATCAAGACACGCACAATAAAGTGGCTGTAGTGTGGCGCGTATGGTTGATGGCAGGGTTCTACACAACATTGTAGATGGTAAGCCTGAAGATAAAATAAGGAACCTTGGTAAGTAGAGAAGTCGATGGGAGAAAAATTAAAATAAGTTTCAAGGTGGTTTAGTTTAGTGTCAGGCTAGAGATTGGAAGGAAGTGTATCAAAATAGGTTTGAATGGCAAACCTACGTTTTGTCGGAAATTATCTTTCAAGTCCCTTAAATCAAAAGAGATATTTTTTTGAAGGCGAGGGGGGATTGTTTAACGTGCACTCTTTGAACTGGCTGATTATATCCACACAATACTTACAGGCTAATTAAATATTTAACAAACAAAACATCCAGCCCGTGTTCATCAGTTTATAACTCTAAAGGGGAAACCCCATCTTATCAAATTATATATTTTCCGCTCATGCTGGTATATGAACCCATGTACCTTCACTCAGCAGGCAGACAGGCTACTGATTGAGAAAGTGTTGGACCAGAAAAGTTGTTGGTTGGTTAGATAAGTTTTAAGTACCTACACTTGAAGCTTACTAGGGTACAAAATAAAATCTAAGACAAGACCATGAAGCTTAGGTGTTCGCAAACTATAACACAGAAGTAATCTGCAATCTATAAACAAGCAATTGAGGAACTAAATAACCTTGATAACGTTACTTACAATATTATTTGCTTGAAGAAACACATGGTAAACTTAACGAAACGTTAAAGTTTCCCCCTGGTCAAATCTAAGATACGTCACGACATCGTTACACTAGATGGCTCGTGATGCTCCCATCAAAAAACATGTGGATAGCCTATACGTTATGTACTTGAACGTAAAGTTGGTCATAAACCCGGTATTGCAATATGTTAAGTTATATTAAGTGAATGTTTTGTTACTAGTGATACAAGAAAATGGCGTATATTCCTTAAACATCTAGACCACTGTACAAGGATCCTATGAAATCCTCAATTCAAGATACTATGTTGAGAATGCCGTTATAGTACTTCAAGACAACATAAATAATAGTAAAATATTTTATTATTTTTTGTTGTGGTCATCTTAAAAACATACAGCATGCTATTATTTCACTCTCTTTAATCGACAGTGCGTATTCGCGAGTAGACTTTGCTTTCTCCATTTTAAAATTGTTAAGTACATCATGTTGATAAATATATCATATTATTATTATTACTTCAGTCTTCCGGCAGTTCTGTGAACTGTGGACCTCGTTCCCTCTATGTTCTTGCATTTACTAGAGTCTTACTAGTAGTTCTGTGAACAGTAGTTCTTGCTCCTTCCATGTTCCTGTCGTTACTATAGTTCCTTCCCCCAGTTCTGTGTCCAGTATTAAATATTGCTAGGTGTACAGTACATTAAAAAAAAGTTTAGTTGAAAACCTTCGTAACTCTTTTATTTGTGGAGGGTCACAATTAGTATGACTATTAAACTGATCCAAAGAATTAAACTTTTCATATATTTGGTATCGTGGGGTAAACTTATATCAATTACAACAGTAGAGTTTTTTACATGTGTTAAATCAAGTTAAAATCATAATAAAACAATATTAAACATTTTACATTATAGTATCCAACATTTTCATTAATTGAAAACAAAAACTATTTTTTTTAAATTGCCTTTCACTACTCTAGGTATGAGTAAGTTTTAATTTAGAGGATGTGTACCTGCATTTGTGTGTAGGTAAAGTGGGGAACCATTTAGAAAACACATTATCAGTGCACCCAACCAGGATCGAACTACGATCTCCCCATCATCGGTAGTCTAGTTTACGGCGAAAGCAGTGCCTGAGACCATGCGTCCACCGAAGTGGGTTAGACAATCAATCAATTGTACTGATAACGCAAAAGAACACGCAAATCTACTGTTTTGCCTCTAAACAGCTGACCATCATAATTGAATGTTGGTCTTTTCAGAGCTGGATCTAAATCTGTGAAGGCCCCAGTGCCGTAAAAAAAAATTGGAAGCTCCAACAATTAACAGATATTTTTATTTTCGATGTTACGTTATTAAATTATTATTTTTTTAACAATAATATCTGATATAATTTCAATGTTAAAAATATTATTTAAATAAAGAATCATTGTCATCACAATAAATTAGATTTTATATGCAGCCACTAGATTCGCTGTGATAACGGAGTGTTTACTGTTTATATTGTTTTGAAAATCACAGTCTGAAATATTTGTTTACCGCACGTTTCATTATTAAGCTGGTCATAGTTTGTCCTAATTAATATAAATCCAATTGTGTGTATATATATATATATATATATATATATATCTTACTATGATTGTAAGCTATATATATATATATATATATATATATCTTACTATGACTGTAAGTTATAGAGTCAATAAAGATTCATTTTTTTATTGCAACAGTTTCTGGGGGCCCTGGGTCGTTTAACCCATAAATCCTCTTCCTTTGTCTATGTTCGAAAGTAGAAAGAGTTGTATATCATGGTTTGAGAAAAATGCCAAGCTAATATCACGACGGTAATAATATTTTAGCAGATTTTACTTTAGCAGTGTTGCGTTATATATTCTTTAAACAGAGGAAGTGAGAAGGTGAAGATACCAAAGAAGATGTTATGTGTAGTTTAGTGGAGAAGAAAGAGGGGGAGGTAGGGGGAGTAGCCGCATTGGGGCGCGTATATGTTCCGGAGCGAACTGGACCTGAATATTGAGTGCCCATTTCCGCCTGGAAACTGTAGAGACGTTACGGTTTATTGAACCTAGGAAAACATGATGATACAATTTGTAGCCTTTTTATGTTCCATAGAAAATAGAATAATGTGATAATCATGTCTGTATGTGTGTTTATTCCAACTAAAGTATTATATATTATATATTTTATCTTACTGAGTGTCATCTTTGAAAATTTAGGGGCTGTTGTTTATTGGTATATTTTAGTACGAGTAATAGCGTTACAACTTGCATATGAAAGCATAAGGTATATGATATTAGACTAGTATGTTACGGTTTTCAGGTGAAGAAAAGGTTGGGCTGGTTGTTATGAAAATGGTATTTCATTAAAGAAATTTACTCACCTTCCACGCAAAAGTGAGTAGGTCTATATTACCTGTAAGTTTGGCGACAAAAAAAAACATAAGATATTTCAACGTTTTGGACGTGTGAGACGAATATCATTAATAGTTTTGTTACATACCAATAACATATCGTAATTTATTCTTTTTTCTTAAGATTTGCTCTACAAGTGCTCTCAAATAGCCCTAAGTAGGTTAAGTAATATATTTTTAAACCATATTTTTGTATTTTAATCGATTATTTTTACAATGTTTTTATAAACTAATGAAATAATAGAAAAAAAGTTTGTTGTTTGTATATGTGTTAACAGTTTTACCTATAATCCGAACTTGTATTTATTTTGTATCCACAATGATAATATCATTGTAGACGTTGCAGGAATTTTTATGGGGTATTGGGGGGAGGGGGGCGTGAAAAATTTAAAAAATTTGAAAAATAATAATTTATTTAAAAAAATTGTTTTCAGTTTTTCCTTCCCTGCCATTTTCTAAAAATCCCTTAAATTAACCCAATTTTCAACACTTGCTAGATCCTAATTCCATACTAACGAATTGGTAACACTGGACAGAGATGATGAACTGAAAATGTTCAGTTGTTTCTCCGTGAGAATCACAGTAAATTGATTTTACGCATTGTTAAATTGGTGGTTTTATTTCTTGTTTTACATTTTTTTTACGATGATGCGGTGCTCCAATGATAATTAAATTAATATTTTATTATTATTCTTGCATTTATTTATAATTGTTTATTAATGAGAGTATTTAAATTAATGGTCATCGTTCAGATATGTTGACGCTTACTTAACCTAATTATTTTTGAAATGATAAGTGTTGATTTGAGAATGGGAGCGGACGCCTTGGTAAAATAAGTTTACATTAAAAATAAAGAGCAACAGTATAATGTTTGTTTTTTGTATAAAAGAAATTAAATCCTATTATCTTGTTTGAGTAAGATCTAGTTATTATTTTGTACCAAGATAAGGATAAGTAGAGCTTTGTGATTGACTATCAAGGTATCTCGATACAATATTAATGAATCCAGACAGTTTTATATATATATATATATATATATATTACTCGCTTTGTTCATTGGGGGCTCCGCCCTCAAGCCCCCAGTGAATGTAAAGTAAGTAATTCCAGCGTTGTTTTGAACGTTGATTTATTTTTAAAATTTTATAATTATATTTGTCCCATAAGAGTGTTAAAAAATTACAAAATGTGTGTAAAATGTACAAAATGTACCTAAAATCCAAAAATCTATCTCTGGTGCAATCTTTTTTGATAGGTCTTACCGTTTAGCCGCAAGGGGCCTCCAAAGATAGGTCCTCACTGACTTTAAAGTCTATCCGCCATTTTGAATATTATTTTAGAGGAGGGGGGGGGGGGG
>CABEEJ010003466.1:51596-64577 GCA_901482245.1 Timema douglasi | reverse complement strand
ATTTTTACGTCGGTTACAGGCTAGAAGCTATAAGTTTGCCAAATTTAAATTTCTAGCTCATCTGGAAGTGGGTAAACATTAATGTCAGTGAGTGAGTCAGTCAGTCATGGGGTTTTATATTATAGTGGTATTAATATTGATATGTGGAATAAAATTAGAAGAATAATCCACTACTTCAGAGAAATATTTCAAAGGTTTGCCTATTCCCGATTTGGATCTGTTAATAATGTAATTTACACTAAATATATTAGTGGAAAATATATTTTACCAATAAATTAAAAAGTACCAATTACTAGCATTTATTAAATTTACAATCAGATTGTAGGGGTTTGTGAAGCTTCGAAATGTTGAAGACAAGGTCGAAGCACTACTCTCCTTCGCTTAAACTTAAGACATCCCCAACAGCCTTCACATCTTCGAAATATTTCGAAGGAAGAAGAAACTTCGCTATATTATTAAGAGTTTAGAAATATCTCACTAAATATGAGAGATTTCAACATAATACGTATTTTAGATTAATATAAAATTGAATAGTGAATAAATTATATATTACTTAAGCAAAGATATATTCAGATAATGTCAGCATAGAATAAGATTTTTATATTGGTTTTTTCCTACAAATATTTATCTGTATGCATTTAATTGACACATAAAAAATTAAAGTGGTGTTATGTCTTCTTCATATCATCAATCTTGCGATTGGTTGGAACCCACATTTCTCTTACATTATTCTCTACTCTCATTCATTATCTTCATTTCCCTGTACCTCCTTGCATCAACATCCGTCAAAGCCTGCTTTATATATTTCAATATCGTTTGTCCTTTCCAGCATGCTCTTTATTTTCCTTACAAACTCTTGACCAAAAACTAGTTTTTTTAAAAATATATGTCCAATTCATGTTCTTCTTCTCACTTTATTTAAGCTATAGATATTTTATGTTCATTCACACGCTTGAAAACCTCTTCATTGGTGACCCTGTCTGTCCACGATCTAGTTTATACTCTTCTCCAGCACCAGGTTCCAAAAGTTCATCAATTACTTTAGTTCCCTCTTTCATATTGTATGTATATTTTATTATATTGTAAAACCTTTTACACATTTTTCCTGACGTAAATAAATATACATTTGTTGATGTTATCACGTGTATATTCATATTGAAGGGTGCATACTTTTGTTTCTGGATATTCTACTTTTAATATCGAATAGATTTATTCCTTCTTCAGTAATTTTACTTCCTAATTATGTAAAGTTATTTGTTTGTTTCTGTTCTTTTCGTTCTATTGGAATATTTATAGATCTAAGCTGTTTGCTACACATGATCAAAGTTTCAAAAATTATGTCTTCGACTTCAGCTTCGATTTTTCTTCGCATGTTTCAATCTTAGCTTAGCTTCGCATTACAAAAAATACCTTCGCACATCCGTATCATATTGTCAACCGCATATCACGTACTCGAGGCTCCAAACTCCAGCAGCTCGTTTTCATTGAGTCTTCAAGCAGTCTTCATAGTAGAAGAGCACACATGAACATAGAAGATATCCAACATTCTTACTGTAAACTGCCAAAAACACCCAGGTTAAGGAATCAATCAATCTCTCACAATGCAACTCCTCGAGTTTTCCAATAACTCCTCCCCTCCCACAAAACTAAACTCTACCCTCTTGCCTTGGGATGGTGAGAACCCTTTCTCTAGGCCTAAAATACGCAATACTTGATCATGATTAATGGTCTATTTGCTGGGGTGGCATTTCGCCATTAAGCTACGATCACGTAATGAATAGATAGACTAGATGTCAGCAGTCAAGACAGCTGGTTCCCTAGCTCTCCTGGTGGCGCTAAACTCAAACGATAGGAAAGTGAGGAATGAGATGACTACATTAGTGAGCGAACCAATTCATTTCATAGAACGTTGTCAAAGCATTTTCCCCAACCACCACTCTATGATACTCTATGTTACTGCTTTGGTGTGGATCGAGAAATGTTTACGCCACTAAGGTCTTCTACATTCAAATTTATTAAAGTAAGAAACTATTTTATAACTAGAAAATCTACTAGATCTATTTTAAAATAATTTAGTGACAGGTCATGGTATCTGCAACTGTCACTTATAGATATTTATCAATTTTGAAGAAGCATATATTTTGATATTTTTAAAAAGTTTCTTCATGTTCAATGTCTACTAAATACTTTAAGAGCAGTAGAATAAATTATCTAACGTACTCAAAATAGAACCAAACATAATAATTCCATATAATGTCAGTTATCACCATTTAAACATTAGTTCATAAATATAACTATGTTGAAAAATATTTGTTATTATCTGACACTTTATTCTTATATTACAATTCAATGTTTAACTTTAAATATACAATTTAAATTTTACCAGACACATTGGGAGAGCAAAGTTTTTTCACACGCATTTAAAAATACTTTTTTCACAATAATATATTCATATAAATTAAATAAATCTTGCAATATTTATATTGATTAGAAGTTAGGCGTGTGGAATTGCCCATGCTGTGATCTAGGACCATTAATGACGACCCTCATAACGTATTTCCATTTCTAAATGGATTGGTGTGTTTTTTACTACTATTGTGGTATGTTCTGCTGACGTGCTCCAAGATGTTGAGGTGTGCAGTGCCACGCGCCTAACTTTTATGCAACCTGTTGTACACGAATGCTTGTACAGCTTTACTCTCCCGTCGCCGTACGCCAAAACTTTAAACACAGTTTAATGGTACTAGTATAGTTTGAAAGATGTAAGTGTATAGGGATTTTGTATTACTTTTGCTTCAAAAAACCATATGTGCAGTAATGGGAGTTTAGTTTATGAACATCCTGTATATATATTCGTTTTATTTAAGGAACATTAAAATGTAAGGATGAGGAAAGTGTTCCAGAGAAAACACACTAGTTGTAGAGTGCAGATATTGAATGTGGGAAACCAATTCCAGTTTATCCATTCAGGGTCTGAACTAAGACCTTTTTGTTTAAAACCAACAAGATTAATATGTGGGGTGACCTGGCGGTCTAGGGGTAAGGTGTCAGACTTCTGTGCTGGCGGCCGGGGTTAAATCCTCGGTCCCGGCACAGATTTATCTGATTACCAAATCCTTCCTTCACCTCTGACAAGACATATTGTGAATGTGGGGAATGCCAGGCCTCTACCGTGGTTCGGATTCCACGTTAAACTGTAGGTCCTCAATTTCATCTCACAATCACCCTACCATTACACATTAGCGTAAGTGCGTATAACCCGAATGGATAGTAAGACGCGGTGCTAATAATTATAATAATAATAATTAATATGTGCCCATTTCACTTTAACATCTGGCCATCGTTACAGATGACTACCCAAAACCATAATGGCAAGCTCTTACTATAAGGATGGAGGACGTAAATACTAAAATTAACTCTATCTTCTATTAAATGATCGGTTTATAGTAATTTTTTTCAAACGGCTGGCTAGTTACTTTTAAACGTTCTTATAAGATGCATAATTTTCTTTGTTTCGTCCTGGCTATTATTATTTACTTACATTAATAAGCTAGGGACGAGAAAGTGACGGTTTAATAGGCATGCAGCCACATTTGCAAGGAAATATCATGGGGTTTAACTGAGTAGTATCAACCCCAGTACACCTAATCAGGGTTCAAACGAGAAATTATTTGTGACCAGAAAATCAGACTTGACGAACTTATCCTTTAGTCCACATATTATACAAATTATCTATATATTTTCTTCAAAATACATAAAAATGTTTAGGTTATGTTTTTTAATACAGGTATTTTTTAACAATAGATGGTTATGTTATTACAAATGTGTTTTACAGTCCATCAAAAGCTCTTTTATATATATATCCAAGTATGTTTTAAATATAAATATGGACCTATTTTAATTATTAGGAGTCCTATTTTCCCTAGCTAGGGTGTTTTAACGTGTGTATATATATATATATATATATATATATATATATATATATATATATAGAGAGAGAGAGAGAGAGAGAGGGGTCAGTACTTAATTTAAAACACACCTGAACTTTGATATTTTCAGTAAGCAGAGGTGTTTATTATTATTATCATTATCATCACCAAGTCTTACTAACTGCTTAGGTTATACAAATATATGATGATTACTCTAATGGGATAGGGATGAAGAGGGAATTATTTTAGAGGTAGTCTACTTGCATCTGTGTGGAAGGAGAGTGAGGGGAGTCCATTTACGATTATTATTATTATTAGCACCGCGTATTACTAACCGTTCGTGCTATACGCACTTACACTAATGTGTAATGGCAGGGTGATTGTGAGATGAAATGGAGGACCTACAGTTTAACATGGGATCCAACCACGGTGGAGGTCTGGCATTCCCCACATTCACAAGCTGTGATTAATACACGTGCCATTTAAGAAAAACCACCCTCAGTAGACACGACCGTGATTCGAGCCTCTATCTCCCCGTCTTCAGCAGTTCAGTATAATACGAGGGAGGTGCCCTAGATAATTCAAACAGCGAAGCTGGTGACTGAATTAAAAAAAAAAAATTGGTCCATTGACATAGTATAGGCCTACTGATTTTATTACTAGTAAATTATAATATTTGAAAGCTTATGTCGTTTATCTCTTCTCCTCACATAAAATTTGTATGCACCATGTACCATCTTAATATATGCAATGAAGTGGTATGCGTGAGGCAGGTAGAATTAAAAATGAAATGCGACTGCATTTGGGTGGAGATAAAGTGAGGAAACATTTAGGAGAAACTGCCACAGTACATCTGGTCAGTATCCAAATCCCGATCTCCTCATCACTGGCAAACAAGAAAAGACGAGACTGATACCTCTATACGCGTGCCCATTAAATTAAAGGTGAAGTACAATGATGCTCACAGGGGGGGGATTATGGTGCAAGTTATGACATCAGAATTTTTTGGCGGGAATTTTTTAGGCAAAAAAATATTTAATAAGATACTTTTATATAGTTATATATATATATATGGGTGGGGGGTGGGGTGGGGACTTGCACCATTGGGCTTGAGGGGGATGGGCACTCCCGCTGAAGTAAATATATTTTATTTACTTTATTTGTATTAAAGGCATTTAAGTTGCCATTTTTTAACAAACTTGTTTTATCAGCACATTTGACCAACTATATTAATTCCACAGCAGATAAAACACCTCTTAATTAAAATGAAAAGGGATAACTCAATTAGACAAACATTACAATTTTAGGCAATGCCGGGAATTAAATCATAGGCCCTTGGCTTAGAAGGTCTACTAACTGAGCTAAAGAGACGAAGTTAACTATTTAGGAACTTTTGCATGCGCAAAGTAGCATTGTGTTAGTTTTAAATATTTATTGAACACAATATAATGCAATAACGATAAAGAGAGTAATGCCAGGCATAAAATAGGATGGAAATAAGAGAAGGGCCTTATATAAAAAACACACACACCTGATTAGTAAAAATAAGTTTAGAAATTGTTCTAAGTGTTGAATATCATTTATATTTTAAATTACTTTTATACCGTGTTTCGTTATCAATTTTAATTTCGTAAACTGTGGATAATCCAAACGGGTGTTAGTACACTTTGCGTGCAAAAACACACACACACAATGTCATCATGAAGTACAGTTGATTGATATAGAATCTAGGGTATATGTACCCCACATTTTCTATCAAGTAGATAGTGAAACCATTTTTGTAAAAATAAACCCAAACACACCCAACCATGATTAGAGACCTGACCTATCTGTCATAGACAAACAACAACAAATGAGGTCAGCATTCAAACCATGTCCCCACCGATGTGGGTGAGTATAAAGTATTAATTTAATTATACGTTACACATGGAGACCTGGTGGTCTGGGGGTAAGGTGTCAGACTTCTATGCTGGCGGCCGGGGTTCAATCCTCGGTCCCGGCAAAGATTTGTCTGATTACTAAACCCTTCCTTCACCTCTGACAAGACATCTTGTGAATGTGAGGAATGCCAGGCCTCCACCATGGTTCGGATCACACGTTAAACTGTAGGTCCTCCATTTCATCTCACAATCACCCTACCATTACACATTAGCATAGGTGCGTATAACCCGAACGGGTAGTAAGACGCGGTGCTAACAATAATACTTATACGTTACATGAAGTTTAAAAGGACCTAATTATTGGTTATACCCTAATTCGAAAAGATAGCAGTTGAACAAAATAGTTTATGGGTATAAATTCAGATAAAGTTTTTTGAACACCAAACAATGCAAAAATTTCTAGTAAAACTTTATTTTATTGCCAATTTAGAACAAAAATTGGGATAAACTCGACTTGTATACGTTAAACATTTTTGACAGACGTTTCCGGAGTGCTTTAAAATTCTACAAAACCAACTCATACAGCAAATAAACGACCATCAATTGAACATCGTTACGTTTCCTATTTCCATAAATCATTGTATCACACAACATTTCAGATGAACCTGTTCAGTGTTTATTTATATGTAGGCGATTGGGTCAGAAATGATAGCCTAAAGCTTTTTTTTGTGTGTGTGTGTTTTTCAATATTTCAGCGACTGCTGTAAAGTAACATGTTGATAGAGGATGCATGAGAACGTAACACAGTATTTGGTATATTATTGCGATGATACATGTATGTACCAAGCATTGGTTGTTTGCAAATGTGGCCACATATTATTTGTTGCTATACGATTCAAACCAGATAGTTTTTTTAAGCACTGCGTCTGACTACCCATTCTGGGTATACGCTTATGTACTAATTAGGCTAATGGCTTTAGGGACCATGAAGGTTATATTAATAAGAAGTGTACCACGTTTGCGTGGAGGGAAAGTGGAAAACCATTTTGAAAAAGCTTAATACACCCGACCGAGATTCAAACTTCTATCTCTCTGTCATCGGCAGTCTAACCTACTGCATAAGTCACGCGTTAGACCACGCGGCCACCGAAGAAGGTTAAGCGGGTAGCTATTATTATTATTATTGGCACCGCGTCTTACTACTCGTTCGGGTTACACGCACTTAAACTAATGTGTAATGGTAGGGTAATTGTGAGATGAAATGGAGGACCTACAGTGTAACGTGAAATCCGAACCACGGTGGAGGCCTGGCATTCCACACATTCACAAAGCGGGTAGTTAAAAGACATCATGACCACCATTGATGGTGGCACGAAATAAACATCAGCATCATTTAGCCTGATTTTTCAGTGATGCGTATACTGGGTTACGAATACCGGCCAGGTATTTTTAGTGATTTGTTTATTCCTGAGTGGTTTCCCACTTTTACCCCACTAAAAACTGTGAGTACATTTTGTCTAATACTATCAGCCTCATCCCTAAATTATTAGTATGATTAAATGCTTAAAAGTGAGCTTGTGGTCGAATGGTTTAAGGTGTTACTCTCGCAACAGATTAGAATGCCGATGACAGGGAGGATGAGGTTCAAATACCAGGCAGGTGCTATTAGGGTGGTTATTCCTAAATTGTTTTACTCTCTACCTCCATGTCAATGTGGTTACACTTCTTCTGAATTAAGCCTTCTTATTCTATAGCACATTAGCGTAATTACTACATATGCGTATAGCCCAAAATTTTAGTTAAGCACAGTGATAAAATACAACCTGAAAATTAATAAATTATATTAAAAAGTCCGGAAACGAGGTGAAATAAAGTTAAAAAAAACTTGTAGCTTACCAATCATCTTGACTTGTTGGAGATATTCACCTATTTAATCTCCCTCAAGTCAATTTTTTCTAGAAAAATTAGATACACCATTTGGTTAATGTGAAACGGTCGTCTATACATCTGTTTTAAACAAAATCGTTTGAACGTATTTGAAGAAAATCTATTTTTCACTTTTCGCTTTTAAGAAAACTACCTTTAATTTTAGAATTAGAGAGTTAATTCCCTAAAAGCCCTCTGGATAACTTTATAAAAACCCTAGGTATTAAGTTTTAGACAGATCAGTAAAATGGTTTAGGTGACCTGGCGGTCTAGGGGTAAGGTGTCAGACTTCTGTGCTGGCGGCCGGGGTTCAATCCTCAGTCCCGGCACAGATTTATCTGATTACCAAACCCTTCCTTCACCTCTGACAAGACATCTTGTGAATGTGGGGAATGCCAGGCCTCCCCATGGTCCGGATTCCACGTTAAACTGTAGGTCCTCCATTTCATCTCACAATCACCCTACCATTACACATTAGCGTAAGTGCGTATAACCCGAACGGGTAGTAAGACGCGGTGCTAATAATAATAATAATAATAGTAAAATGGTTTAGAGACTAGGCCGAGATACAGAAAGATAGCATTATACGAAAACAACATTTTCGACTTAAGGATGGGGCTTATGAAACGTCGACATCCAACAATATCTCAAATTCAGTTTTTGTTTTGAAGAACACAACATTCCGTCTCTCAGAGAGGTTTCAAGGGAATAAAAAGTATTGAAACAGTCAGACATGGTCGTTACATCAGTCAAACTTCCTGTTTCAGGGAAAAAAGAATGAAACTGCTTTGTCTATTTTTGAGTTATTCCTTTTCGGAGAATGTGTCAGGACTCTAAATCACTATTCTAATTTGATGGAGATGTGGGACCAGTTTTATTTGACAACTAATATCCTCCATCAGCGCTTTTCAAACTGTTTTCCGCGGAGACCTTGAGCTCAGCCATAAACTTTTTTTTTTACAACCCCATAATACTATCTATTCAGGCTGTACGCAATTGTACTAGTAATGCTCACGAGCTATGAATGAGGCAGGATTAATTTAAAGGAAGTGTACCTCTATTTGCGGGGAGGGATATTGTAAAACTATTTGAGAAAACCACCCTCCGTACACCCGACCGGGATTTGAACCCCAATCTCCCTGTCATTGGCAGTCTTGTCTATTGCGACAGTGACGCCTTCGACCATGCGGCCACCGAAGCCGGTCCACTCATGAGTTATATTAGGCTCCGAAATGTAATAGGTTTTATATTAACTTTTTCAGAATTTATGGATCAACGTTTCAAGGACTTGGCGAACTTCACTCTTTCTCACGTTCTCATAGCAGGGTAGCATTACCTAATGTGTTTATTAGGATTTATGTATGAACCTGACATAAAAACTAGCAGCGGTGAAAATAAATGTTTTTAATATTCCCCTCACCCCAGTGTACAATTTTGTAAGTTAGTGAAAGTGGCTTTGGCTATTTCTTTTAAGAAGGGAAATAGACTAAATGGTATGGACCCTCGTTTTGGGTTTTGGGATAGCAATAGATCTTGCGATTAATCGGAGGAACAGTAGTGGTCAAGTCATTATCCAGAATGGACGTGTAACAGTCAAACGGTACGGAGGTTACATAATCACTCGTACTAAGTTATAGCAAAAATCATAGTCATTGGTTATCAACCCGGGGGGCGTGAAACAATTCTGAAGTTATCTTAGAATTCATGTATTTTTTTTAAATTTAAAACACTTTTCCAATCTATTGATATAATAATTTCTTTCGGCGTTGTTTACTTGGAGGTGGGAAGTAATTTTCAGTGTGCTCTGTCAAACATCAAACCTAATATTTAAGAACTAATTAAAACAAAAGTCTGCAAATCATCACAATAATTTTCGTAAAAATTGTTTCTATAATTATCCTTCCAGTGTTATAATATTCGTATAAAATAACACAGTGAACTATAAAGCAATATTTTTTATATATAAATCTCCCATAAAATAGGGAGTGGAAGACGGGAATTTGATTACCTACATAGGAGGGCGTCACCTGAAAAATTCTGGGAACCAGTGATAGAGAAATAGTAACTCACTATATGTTAGTCACGAATATATTTCAATAGATCAAACTCAATTATCTCTAGTATCCATTTTTATATGTTATGACCTAACTACCACCCCAAAAAAATAAAATAGTGCCAATTTGAAACTAATGAACCATAATCAATAACGATCAGGTAGGTCATATACCAAACCTGTCAGGATACAAACCAAGGACGTCAAAGGAAGAAATAGGGTGATTTACATACACGGTGCTGATTTTGATAATATTCGCTGGCTTCTTTTGACGAAATCTTGATGCTATCCCTGAGAGAATATCTGGCTGCAAAATTCGATATCTAATAAACGTTTATAAAATGATTCTAAGAAGTGGGAAGTCACCATCGTTTAGCCGGTCTTGAGTGCCATGGCGTCCAAACAACTCACCTCGCACGTGCGTCCCATCAAGGTTTGTAGCCAGCTGCCAATCTCGCACATGAGCATTAAGACGATACTCATTTGCTGGTCGCTATTAGGCCTATTCTACACTAGCGGTTAAAAAATATCAACCGCGCCTTTGAAGGAAACCTTTGTTATCAAGTTAGAAAATAAGTTTTCGTCTATATCAGCATTTTGACCGCTACATCTGGAGGCATTAATACCACCTAGTGGTAGAAACGCGAATTAAACTACACCAGACGTTAGCAGGCAATTGTTCCTCAATGTCACAAATCTTTCAGCAAGAATAATAAATACTTTTCCTCAAGATAGTAACAAGTTTTGCCATATTTTCATTCACTAAACAAAATAGTTCATCAAATGAAACCACATAAATTATATAATACTAAAAAGAAATTCTCTTGGTACATTATGTGATTCATAAACATAATATGAAATTGTCCTGGATATAGACGGTTCGAAAATGTGGGGTGAGTCCACCAACGTCTCTTTTGACGAATTTTTTTGTTGTTGCGAGTTTTATCCAACAAAATAAGTCCCAAAATACAGTCGGCCTGTACAATGTCCATTGTTAAACCATTCTGCACAAATGGAAGAACCAACCGTGGCATTTAAACAGCTAGAGTAGAATCAGTAGCGTCTTATGGTAGCTGTTTAAAAGCTGCGTTTTAACAGTCAGGTGTAGATTCAAGAGTTTGGGGGCGTAAGCTAGCGGCAAAACCACGGCGTTTTAACCGCTAGTGTAGAATGGGCCTTAAAAGCGCTGACACGTCGATTCTTTCGACGCTGCTGGTAAAATCAGCTAGCTATTCGCTGTGCAGGAACGTTAAAGTTGGACATGTTCAACTTGTCAGCTAGCGTCTTCTATTCGCTGTGTCTTCAAAATTATGACGTGAGAGAATAAAAGAGGCCACGTCTTTAGAATATTTTACCAGCGAATTTGCCAGCTTATAAAGAAGCTTGTTCAACGCAAATAAAAGCAACAGCATGTAAATCACCCTTAAGATGCGTGTAATTAGAGATTCATGAGGCAATTTTAAAACATTCCATATTTATTTTTCACACTATAAAATCATATAAGTAATTACGATTGACAAGTTTTTCAAACCAGAAGAAAGGAAATTTGCCAAAGGCAACCGAAAGATGTGATGTTTTCCATTTGTTTTATACTTCTATACTTATAAAATTTAACTGTCGTTATTGAATTTTCACAATAATAGTTTTTTTTATGACGGCTCCAGCATGTATTTTTTTTTAGCTTGAGGGTCCTTTCGGTCTAAAATGTTTGGGAAACCCTGCCCTATATCACTCGCACTATTAGGTATGATGACTAGGATGTAATTCTGTTTTGGTATAGCTTTTGAGTGATGGAAAAGTCAGAACTCCAGTTATTATTAGGTGTTGCAAGGGTGGTTTTTCACTGATGGGTTTTAAATACATACCATTAAAATGATGTTACATTTAATCTAACATTATCCTCTCAACTCCAGTTGAATATTGTACGCATATGGATATCATGAAGTAGTAAATATTTATTATTATATGTTCTGTTATAGGACAGATCCTTTCCTTTCACCAGTGAAATTATACCATCAATACGCCTGTTCTCTGCTTCCTCCTTCAGCTCCCAGATTTTTCTTATTTCTTTAAAGTCATCAAATATTATAATCATCTTTTTTTCCTAAGATCCTCCTTCCCTTAACCTTTCCTTTTATGTCATCCAAAAGAAAGTTCCTCCTAAGGCTGTGTTCATTCCAGTTTGCCTTGTACCAAAGAATCACATACAAAATAGCTAACTTCTCAGCCATTATTCCTACAACTATTTCATTTGTAATCCTGTCTGTCCACCTGACCTTATTCTTTAAATTATTATTATTAATATCAGCATCGCGTTTTACTACCCGTTCACGATATACGCACTTGCGCTAATGTGTAATGGTAGGGTGATTTTGAGATGAAATGGAGGACCTACAGTTTAACGTGGAATCTGAACCACGGTGGAGGCCTGGCATTCTTATTCTTTAAAAAAGATAGTGTGAATATTTTTAAAAGCCACAAAGCATTTTGGAAATTAAAAATAGATGCACACTTCGTTTGACATAAAGGATAACAAGTTTATGTTATTTGATTCGGTTATGGTTAAGCTTACAAAATGTGCAGTAGTGTAATCATTCAAGTGAACCCTTCCTTCAGGGTAAACAGAGTGTACATGTTGATGTAAACACTAGAAAACTAATAATTTTCCTATGGCATAAAAAATGATACACAAAGGCCTGCTAAAATCAATATGTATATTTATTTTGAAAAGTGAAAGCAAAATAGAATCTAACTGGACATATTTTCAGTAACATCATCATAAGTGCATTGGAACTCGAATTTAGGCTTGAAAAAGCTCTCCGTTACAACCTCTCCCCCTCTGTTTCTAAACGGACATGCGAACCTCACCAGGCCTGATTGTGACAGTATGAGCATTGATCCATTTCACATGTGTCACCCAAAATAGATCACTTGAGTAAACCGCCTACAACCTAAATCCTCAAATTAAAAATGTATATATGCCATTATATTTTACCTAGCATGAATTTTTTGGTGCCAAAGTATTTCTTTTTAAACCTTAACCCCAGGTAAGGCACAGACATTTTTATTTTGGGGGTAGGGGCTAGAAGACGAGATGAGGGTAGCCTTCTCCCTTCCCTCAATTAAAATTTAGTTGTTTTTTTGTCCATACAATAGTCCTGCTCTGCATCTCCCCCTTTACCTCCCCCCCCCC
>CABEEJ010003466.1:39900-51577 GCA_901482245.1 Timema douglasi | reverse complement strand
CCCCCCCCCTCCACACACACACACACACACACACACACACACACACACACGAGTATCATGTTTTTCACATTAATGGTTTGCAAGAAAAATATTTATTAGGAAAAAAAATGTTTGAAGGGAAAGGGAAAAGTTAAGCATAGTCACCCCTCCCTTTCCTAGCTATCCCGGTTTTTCTCATGCAATTTTTATATGGCTCTTCACCGTTTTTAACCAAAGAGAGAGTCAAATGATTTTTTTAGCATCGCGTCTTACTGCCCATATGGATTATACCCTCAAAAGAAGATAGATCTAATGAAATTTTGTGGAAAAAATTAGGCGTAGTTCCCCAAACAAATCGCATATCCTATGCCAATTTAAACATCTTGCTTTGCAATGTTTCTCAGCAAAATATGTCGTTTTGCACTCTATTACTATGGTCATAAAAATTAACAAAAGGCATTAATTCATTAGATACGCTTGGACCTCAATATTAGGAGTATACATATAGATATTTAATTTTGAACGGTTTTTCAATAAATTATGAAGCCCTAGTTGTGGCATAGAGCAGTGTTGTTCCTAAACTATATAGATCAAGGCTGTTTTACTTCATTGTTTTTAAATAGTTTTGTTAAAGGTAGATTCAAAATTTGGGCTTTGTATTATTGACCGTAGAGCTTATTTAAGAATCACCTTACAACACATACCCGACAGCGATTCAAATCCCGCAGTCATCAGCAGTCCAGTCTATTGCACGAGTTACGCCTTAGAATATTCGGTCACCAAAGTGGGTTTTAGCGAGTTGGTACACTAGCCACAAATAAACGTTTGGTATTATAAATAATGTAGCTTGAAAATAGTTTTCTGATAAAATTATTATTTTTATTAGCACCGCGTCTTACTACCCGTTCGGGTTAAACTAACTGTCTGCTAAAACAAAATATATGAAGGTAAAAGTGATGAAAGTCACATTACACACATTTTCGAGGAAAAAAAAATTTATATCTCAAACCCCATAAGGACCCCAGCAAATACAATATTTTTTAATGGTTTTAAATATGACATTGACATATTTTAACCATACTCTTTTATTATAAAGGTCTCATGATTGTCTAACAGATAGCATCACCGATTTCAATTTGAGTTAAAATGACTTTTCCCATATTTCCCTTGTACCCCTCATATAAAGGTTTTTCGGAAAATCAACGCCCAAACAGCTATAATTTGTTTGAACCAAAAATAATATAAAATCCCTAAGAAAACTATGTTAATACCATCAAATTGTGTTAAAAGTTTTGGGAGTACAGTGCCGGGAGAGCAAAGGTGTGCAAGTATGCGTGTACAACACATTGCATAGGAGTTAGGCACGTGGCACTGCAAACCTCTACATTTTAAAGCACGGCAGCAGAACATACCATAATTAATAGTAAGCTACACACCAGTCCATCTAGAAATGTGAATACGTTCTGAGGGTCGTCATTAACGGTCCTACATCACAGAAAGTGCTTGCCATTATTACAAGTGAAGTGCTGTGTGCCTAATTCCTATGCAGCTTGTTGTACACGCATGCTTGCATAAACTTTGCTCTCACAGCGCTGTACGCCGGAACTATGAACATGATTTGATGGTATTGACATAGTTTGCCGGAAGTAAGTATATAGGGATTTTGTTTTACTTTTGGTTCAAACAAACTATACGTGCAGTGTGGGCGTTGCATTTCCTAACAACCTGTATAAAGCATTTTAATTTTTGTTCAACCTATACATCAATAAGGGAAAATAATTAGATTCCAACACATATATAAAAATACAAACAAATATAATAAAAGTATAAGATGACATAACACACATGGAAAGTGTAGCAGGAGGATAGAGTTATTAGCATCTTGAAGCTTTAGTCAGGCTCAATGCTCTGTCAACTGATATATATATGTCTTCAGAGCAATGGCGTTTAATGTTGGGATTTCCAAATGTGATAAATCTATCAAATAATAAGCCAAGCATTTAAAAAAAATTGTTAAATGGACTGACAAACACGTAACCTATATTAAGAATCTTTTAGTGAGAAACATTTTAGAAATTATAAACCTCATATTAATTAAATATTTATAGTATTTTACTATAATTCTAGTATGGTTTTAAATAGGTATTGTATTACTTTTCAAAAATAACATATGCAGCTTAGATGACTTAGCGTATAAATATATGAAAATTGTTCGCTAGGCTTTTGTAGAAATAAAAAAAGAGGTTTATTTCTATATGAATCAGACCCCATCTATATCTCAAACATGTACTTAAATAATTATAAAATAATAATATTTATATAAAGTTTAAGAAAAAATCTCCATACAAATTTTCCATGAAATATTGTGGAATTAGTATCAAGGAAAAACTTTAAATTATAAAATATAATAATTATTGTTTCATAAACATTAATATATATATATTTTTAATGAGAGTGAACTTGTATTACACACTTTCGACAAATATATACAAGTGGTAAATATTATCAACTGGCGCCGTGGTATAGTGGGCAGTGAATCTGGCTTCAAACCTAGGAGTCCTGGGTTAGTTTTTCGGCTGATACAATGGGAATTTTGTCCGAAACGGGAATTATCCCAGCGGTCACCAGGGTTTGGTTAGTTGGGTTTAAGAACACAACTAGCTCCACACCTTCATAATCACTAGCATCACATCATTTCATTGTGGCTACGAAGTGTAGACAGCCTCGATAGGTGTAGGCCTACCCTGGGTAACATTCTGTGCCACCATTGCGGCAAATAGTCTACGTGCATACCACGGAATCAGATACTATAAATCTCTCCTAGTCAAATCTGCAATACGCTAAAAAAAAAAAGATAATATTAATTGTATTACTTAGTTTGATTTATATTCAATGTTTGTAATATTTGTAACTAACATTCGTAGCACAGCATGAAAATTTATTTACAAACTCTGAAACAAAATGTATTAATTCCGTTGATTTTTCCAATATCGAACTAATTTAACATGTTATCACGATACATAATTATAACTTAATTAAGTAGATAAAGTTAGCCTTGAATAACTGGCTAGTAAAGACCGATTCAATAGTAATTAAACTCTCTAACTCCAGCCAAACTTAGAAACTTACGGAAAACCAATTTATCTTCCGATAGCGTGTTATGTTTTCAAAGAAAAATACTCTAGTCTATTAATAGCAAGTTAGATTAAATTATACATAATACTCGTGTTATAAATTAAATACATGTAAATCGATTCGGTGGCTGAATGGTTTAAGGCGACACTCTCACAATAGACTGAACTTCTGGTGATGGGGTTAGTGGGGTTCGAACCTGGGAGGGTTTACTGAGGGTGTTCTGAATGGTTTTCCACTCTCCCTCTATGCTAATGTGGATACTATTAATCTGAACTCAACCTTTACCTTCCCTAAAACCTAAGCGTAATAGGTATATATAATATGCTTAGATGCGTATAAACCGAACGGGTAGTAAGACGCGGTGCTAATAATAATAATAATATGCTTAGAACCCGCAATGATAGTCAAACGAAGTGACAAAATAAATCTTGTAAATTAAAAAATGATATATGAGTATAAAAAGTAAAAGTGTTTGAAATACGTTACATCAACTTACATTAATATTACCCGCCTCAGTGGTGTAGTTAGCTAACGTGCAAGTTTTGTGTTGAGCTAGACTGCTGAGGGTGGGGAGATCGAGGTTCAAATATCGCTCGGGTGAACTGGGGTTGGTTTTTCCTAAATGGATTTACACTCTCCCTCCACGCAAATGCGGGTTCACTTCCTCTATATTTAATCTTCCCAATTCATTACCGATTAGAGTAATTAGTACGTAAGCGTGAACCCAAACGGGTAGTAAAACATGGTGTTCTGTGTTATTATACTTACAAACAAATTTGAGTTGGTATGATTTGTGACATAAATAAACTACGTGATGTATTTTTGGTTATTACCTCGTATTACTACCCATCTGGCAAAAGGCTATTTATGTGACTAAGCCAAATAGTCTAAATAGGAGACGATTTATAAAAAAATAAGTTTACTAAAACATTACTTAGAAGATAAACATAATCATTTTTATAACAATGTAAGATTATTATTTAAATTATTTAAGAATTTATGGTTCTTTGTATAATTACTTTTAAACTTGCCGAGAAAGACAAAAATTCAATATCAAGGGAAATTATATCTTGATCTGCCATGACGTCACAGGTAGCCAACATCCTAAATGTGAAACGAAGTTTGAAACCTGTGAAGAAAATTTGAAGTCGAAGATAAGATTTTTACTGTTGTTATATAACACTTTTAAATGCTAAGATACTTATCAATCCATCTAAGTAAAGATAAACGTTAAGAGAAGAAACTTAACTATAATATATTTTATTATAGCCTATTGATACATATAAATTTATCCAAATATACGTTATGAATTTCATTATTTATTATTCTGTTTTTAAAATACGGTTTAGTAGCAGATATATTTAAATTATTTTCAATAAATATCGAGGTTTTGTCCCTCCATCGAAATATTTCGAAGATGCGAAGGTAATTGTGAAGGTTGAAGCTGAAGAGAAGGAGATTTGTGTTTAAATTGTGGCTTTGACGTTTTGAAACTTCAAACACTAATGTTTTCTCAGTAACCAATTGAAATTACTGGACAGGACTTAAACCATGAACCCTCGTATATCAAAACCAGCTTTTGATTACTCTTAACCACTCACCAATGAAAATACCATTAGTTCAAACCAAACCGTATGTAGTTTGATCACCAATGTAGCAAACGCTGTGCTATGTTTTTGTTGTGCAGAAACGTAGAGGGCATCGATATTTGGAATATGTCAAGAATGCCAACACAACCAAACCTGGTATACACGTCGACAAAGACAAGATTTATACTGAATTATTCAGGTACCACCTAAAAAGATATTCCAAATCCAGGTATTTTAGAGCTTGAACGATAAAATATTCATAAATCTAGATAAAATTACCTTATATATCTAGGAAACAATTATAATTATATGTTTTTTTACTGTAATTTACCATTGAGTATTAGAAGAAAAAACCGTGTGTAACATTAACTACAAAGTTTTATAATTATTTACCGATTGCAACCGCTTTTGCGGGAGAGCGGGAGAGATAACTAGGAACCATTTAGGGAAAAAGATCCTTATTTCAAACAGCTAGGATCCAAGCACTGACCTCTCCATCACCAAAAAATATAACTATTCCACGTATTGTACATAGGGTAGGATATTTTTTTAAAAAAACTTAAGAGTTAAACTTTTAAACGTCATAAAAATAAAGTCAAGCTTCAGATAAAAATGTGTATAATATATAAATTATTTATTTTACATTATTAGTACCATTATATTTTACATTTCTAACAAATTAGGGAAATGATTTATTTCAACCAACTTTTCAATTATTTAACTAACACTTTTTATTTACGTGCACGAATATTACCGACAATACAGGCACTCTCTCTCCAGGCAAATCCGCATTAACTTCCTCTAAATTCAAACGTTCCTATCCCTAGTACATAATCGTAATTAGTAAATCTACCTAATATTTACTAATTACAACAATGTGATAGGATGCGTATAGCCTGAATAGGTTTTAAAACGTGCCGCTAAAACAGTTACTGCTCTAATACTCACCGTGCGAACTGAGGATGGTTCTTCTTAAAAAGTATACAACTTTCATTCCAATAGCGTGTGAGTACATTTTATTTAAACGTTATATTACACATCCCTACCTCATTTGAAAAATTACACTTGGGAATGGGAATATAACCCGTGTATAGGTGTCATTTGTCAATTTAAGGAATGTGATATTTAGATACGGCTATAACCGTAACTAACAATATACTATCTTGGATATTTTATCTAAATATAAATATTATTGCACTTGTGGTTACCAATAATTGTTTAAACTTTAAAATTTGGTAATGTTTAATTTATAGATAAAATTTTGTAGAGGTATTTTGTTTGTAGAAATGATATTAGTAATGCATTTTTTGATAGTTTATAAGTTATAACCTTAACAATAACCGATTCGTTTAGTAAGAAATTACCAGTATTCTAATGTAATAGTGCTTTGTTTTTCTATTATAATGTCCAATATAAACAAGTCGGAATCTTTTCGATTACTTCAAAGGCGGTGGAAGTAATAGACCCACCTAAGTTAGAGTTATGTCAGGAAGTCAAACCATTGTGTAATTTATTTTGATCAGAATTGAAATTTTAAATAAAATTTTAATGATTTAGTTGGAGTCCACAATGGTAATTCAGGCGCTTTGTTAACCGTGTAGAAGAGCTCATTAAGCTCTTTATTAATATAGTAAGGATTCAAAACAAAGGTTTAATGGGTTAACCTATTTGTTTAGTCAGAATTCCAACTGGTGATTCAGGCGCTTTGTTAATCGTAAAGAGGAGCTCTTTAAGTTCTTTGATATTACAATAATTTAAATACCTTATACCTTTATATTTTTCAAGCTCTTTAAGCTCTTTATTGTTATAGTAAGGTTTCAAATATTTAATGATTTAACATGTTTGTTTAATCTGAAGTCACAAGGGTGATTCAGCCTTTTTGTTAACCAAGTAGAGGAGCTCTTTAATCTCTTTACTATTACATTAGTGATTTTTGATTATTATTGGGTCTCTTCCATACTAATTAATATAAATAAATAATGTATGTTATTACTCGTTGGTTTTAAACGTAGTCTTTGTCAAGGACTACTATTACTTTGGGATTGTGAAATACATCCTTAAATGTACTGCGCAAGCGCAGTCTCTGCCGTATTTATATGTTTTTCAACACTTATTAGTTTGCCTTGTGAGGCCAGTATTATTTTGTTTACCTCTGTTGTCTTACTTTGAATAGACAATTTTTTTTTAACTTGCAAATGTTACTATTTTTGTTACATAGAATTGCTTACAGTTTCCGCCCACCCTCTTCCCGGCTTTTGTGGTTTCTAGGCAGTTAGAGATGGAGGTGGTAAAGGGTATACTTTGTAGTTTGTAAAATTTATAGCAACACAGCAGTGGCGAATTCTAAGAAAATTAATAGATATGCTGTACTCTAGAAGTTGCGGGGTAGATTCGGTGTCAGAAGACCGTTGGCAAGAAGGTCAAGGGATTCTTCCCCAGGAAGTATTTGAACATGGGTGCCTCAGGTATGCACACTTTTGATTGCCCCTCGCCCGTATGCTATCTTGGGAAATTTCATGGCTCCCTACTCCCATCCTCTTTCTTTTAAGACTTGTCCATTTCTTTGTTTAAATACCTACCTTTACAGCCTAGTACACATTCTAGCTTATAAAAGAACATAATAAATACACACAAAAAATATGAGAATATAAAAATAATTACCGATTATTATTATCATACACTCAAATTGTAATAGAATATCAAAACACCACACACTTCAGATCAGTGAAATAATTACCTAATTACATATTTTGGTAAACATTTCGGGGATTAGAGTGGTATGAGGCCATTTCTGATTGCATAAAAAAGACCCTATTAAAATGGCCTACTATAGTTAAATGCCTATAGTCCACACAAGTGGCAAGCTATATGCTAAACTAAATCATTAAAAGAGTAAAATGAAGTGGTACAGTGCATTGATCAAATGTCGATCAGACCTGGTTGAGAGGGAATCAGGGGGAGCCTACATCTTACGTTGCAAAAGTAAAGCTAGTTCTTATATCTTAACACACTTCACACAATGCTGATTGAAAATAAAAAAATGATCTTTCAAATTTGAGAACTTATGCCGCAGAATCTATTAAGATGCCTGAACGTTGACAAAAGTTACAAAAGGTAGATTTTCTCCCATCAAAACTTTATCACTTTTCAATGGTTTATTGCTAAGAGATTTACAGATATCATTAATTGTAGACCCAATTCGGTGTCCACGTGGTCTGACGCGCTACGCTTGTGTTAGACTAGGCTGCCGAGGACGGGAAAATTGAGGTTCGATCCCGGTCACGCGTAATGAGGCTTTATTACCTTAATGGCTATCCATTCTCCCTACACGCAAATGCGGGTTCACTTCCTCTAAATAAAACCTTCCTATCCCTAACACATTAGCGTAATTAGTACATAGGCGTATAAACTGAACAGGTAGAAAGATGCAGTGCTAAAAATAAATAAAGTATTGTACTGTGAGTAAATTACTTAAAAAGAAAGTTTATCTTACCTTTTTCTAATAAATCATTTTGAAATGGAGAAATAACTCTCCTGACTTTAGTGATTCTTTGATGTATAATTTATAAAATCACGATTAATTATTAAATAATTTATGTGGCAAGAAATCATAAACTTAAAAACAACAACTAAAATTCATGGTTAGAACTAATTTTAAACGTTGATTTTACTCATACCTGATGATGATACTGTGGTATTGAAACAATTTGTCAAAATAATATGACAATTTAGTCAACTTACAAATAGGGATAATGGCGTACCAAAGATAAGAGTGACTAATTTTGGATGATTATTTCATTAAAATACTTTTAACGATTGTATAGTTTTATAAAATTAAATCTTATCTTGTTAATACACTTGTTCATTATCAACTACTTATAACGCTTTTATAATTTCAAATATAAACTTGTATCACATGGTGATCTATTTTAATAGTTTAATTTTAAGGTTTACCACATTATAAAATTATAGTAATCTTTTGTTCAACATCTGTTTTGCAATCTTATATGCATTCATAATATCAATATGTCGACTTCGGTAGTCTTAGGGTCAAGTGTTAGGCTCAGGACCCGATTTTAGTGGGTTCAAACCCATCTGAGTTTGACGAAATTTTCATGATAAACAAATATGTAGCAAAATTTCCTTTGGAGAGGAAATAGAACCGTTGGTCCCTTGTCGAATATGGAATGTAAAAGATTCTTGGAAGGTGTGTAAAAAAATTCCTGCAAAATTGGTAGGCCTTTTAGAGCTCACTCATAGAAATTCAGTGTGAAAGGCAACGTAGAACTACCTCACATCCTAAATGTCCATGGTATATGAGATTTTTACCAGAAAGTGCAGGTAGCACTAACCAGCCAAAATGCTGAGTGCATGACCAGATCTGGATGGATATAAATCTAACCAACCTTCGAGATGTTGACTTAAGAAGAAGAAATTCAGTATATTTATAGATTAATAAATAAATATTTCAACTTATTATGTAATATCTTCCGCTATTATAACCCACAAATTATCCATTCATTGGTCCTTGTTACAAATTTTGAATATTTTGACTATTTGTTTGTGCACATATTTGCAAGACCTCAAAGTTTGATTTTCGTTCTAAATTAAAACTTTCTTAACCATGTATCAATTACTTCTTACTACCAAATGCACGATTATAAATGTGCCTGGAATGCGTAAAGATAAATTAATACGAATATTTACACTGTGTACAAAAACAACAGTAAATTAAAACACTAGTCTATATAATCATAGGTATGCGACCCAGATAATACGCCACTGCAATGAAGTGATATTGGATTCCTATAATTAAACGGTAAATTAATGATACCAAACCTATTCCACATTAATTTGTGGTTAAAGTGGCAGGCCACAGCTCTAGACGACCCTTGTTTGTTTACAAGAGGTACAGCTGAAGAAGGTATTTACTAATTGGAAATGGAATGATTTTGCTAATTATTCGGTAAATATCTGATCGCTATAGCTTTATTTTAATTATGAAAACCCTCTTATAAAATGTTTTTTATATTTTTTTTTTTGAAATGCGTATTACTACCTGTGCGGACCACGCACAAATACCCTAATGTGTTAAGGATGTTGTCTACTTATGACGTCACGACAGGTAGAGATAGCATTTCTCATGTCAATGAATTTAGTTTATTTCAGCGAGTTTGAAAGCTATTGGAACGACGAAACAAAAACCATAAATTCTTAAATAGTTCTGAAAATAGTGTTACAGTGTCACAAAATAATTATTTTTTACTGGAAGTATTTTTTTGTAAACGCATCATCTACAACCTAGGCTATTTGGCTTGATCATATAAATGTCCTGTAAGAGTATTTCTGTCAGAATGTAGATTAAAAAATTTCGTGGAAGCAATTGTATATCTAAAATAGGAAACAAAATAAAGGTGATTAAAAAAATGTCAATGTTATCAAGGCGCAAATAGAGTGAGTTTGTAAACTCGTCAGAGGAATAGGAGAGGGGTTATCAGAAAATAAAGAAGAAAAATCTTATCCCCTCTCTTTCTATTTTGTATATTGGCGTATAAGCTACTTAGATGCGTCAAGTTAAAATGGAACCCACTTCGCAAAGTTGCTTCAAAATCTCCAACCAGATAACGTCGTTAAGTTTGAGTAAGGTTGAATTTAGAAGGTGTTTGGTGTTTACCCATATTTCCGTGGACAGAGAGTGGAAAAAAAGTTGGAAAAAACCATCCTCAGAACACCCGAACAGAATTAGAACCATGATCTCCCGGTCATAGGTAGTCAGTCCATTCAATTGCTTAGGGCCAGTTTCATAGTCAAATTTAGTACGCCTCAAGTGCGGCGCTACACTAAGTACAAGACGACACCTACCTAAACCAGAATGGAATGGGCCAGTTTCCTATGTGAGAACGGCCCATTCCATTCTGGTTTAGGTAGGTGTCGTCATGTACTTAGTGTAGCGCCGCACTTGAGGCGTACTAAATTTGACTATGAAACTGGCCCTTAGTCTTAGACAGTATAGCCATCAATGCTGATAAGCTATTTTAAAGTCAAGGGCTACTATCTTATGTGTTATGATTACACAAACTAATAAATCTTGGTGGGTAGAGTTCACCGTAAATTATGTATTTAATAATCTATATATATATATATAAAGAGAAAAGTCCTGACTCACTGATTGACTCATCAACCAACACCCAACCCAAACCCTTGGACCTAGAAAGCTGAAATATCGCACAGAGGTTCCCTTTATGATGTAGAAAAAGAGTAAGGTCGTATTTTTTGAAATTCCTACGGGATAGGGAATAAAGAGTGTCTATAATTAATGTTCCGTTTCAAAGATATGAGCGAAGCCTTGGGCAAATGCTGGTCATCAATATAATTGTGTTTAATATTAAGGTTATTAACGGCTTAACCACGTAGTAGGCACAAAAACTAAAGTTAAAACTAGTCCGGTCTGGGGTTTTAGTGACTGTTTTGTCTGGGTTTAAATACCGGATGGGTATAGTGAAGTGTTTTATTCCTAAATTGTTTCCAATCTTTGCTTCACGCAAATGCATGTGCGTGTAAATTACCTATAAGTCATAACATTCTTAATCTTGTCTCATCAATTTAGTTAAATGCGGATAGCCCACCTGTATGCATATAAAATTGAGGCTCAAAACCATTATAGTTTTAATTAGTTTATGGAGCAGGTGTGAGGAAGGTATTATAGAGGCAAATGTACCCGCATGTGCGTAGAGAGAGTGTGTGTGTCATTATTTAAGGGAAACTATAATGAGTACATTAGGCAGGGATTTGAACTCCACCTTCACGTCACCAGAAATTTAAACTATTTTAAAAAAAAGTCAGGATACCCGCTAATAGTCTGTGGCACATTTTAAATGTGTTCAATATTAAAAATAAAATTATGTTTCCGTTCGGTGATGATGTACCGCGTTGAGACGGGGGATAGGAGGTGAGGGTGGCGTGGTTTGATGGGG
>CABEEJ010003466.1:17735-39846 GCA_901482245.1 Timema douglasi | reverse complement strand
GGGGGGGGGGGAGGACTTGGCGTGACGCGCCGTGCCACTGACTGGAACCAACGATTGAAAGACCCCCAAATAGCACGGGACTTAAAAAATAAAATAAAAAATAAAGATTTGTTGCTTGGGGCTTCATTTCTACATCACGTGATTCAATTTTCTCTTTCAACATTTAGATGACAACATAAACTACCGGTAGTTGTAAAAGGTAGAGAATCTGATGGAAAGCATCACCGGGGATATATTCATGGCGTATTCTACCACGTTACTCGTGAACCCTGGTTAGATCCCGTATTGTGCTGGCAAGCCGATAATGCCCTGTTTCTATTAAACACGCTGTTTTATTTTTGTTTTAAATACTATTAAAATCAATTAAACAATGATTTTTTATTTTAGCACCACGTCTTACCACCCCTTTTGGGATATTTATCCAAATATTTTATTTATCTATCATTTTAATTTTTATTAAATGAGTATCTATATACATTTATATATGAATTTGCATCAGCTAATTGTTAAAGTGGGTTTAGACCTAAATATCTAATATACGATTTTATATAATAAGTTATCATTCGCTTATTGAATCATACCATAATCTGTAATAAATTACTTATTAATTCTAATCAATCAATTTTGATAGTTAAAACTCCTGAGAAATATATTTAACCTTGTTTTAAATACATTGTTAAATTTTGTTATATTTGACAAATTTAATTTCACTTAACAACAGGCTAATTCTCACTTTGTATTTTTTTTCTATTTTATATTAAATAATTTATTCTCCTTACAAAGAAAACTTTAATAAAATTAAAAATATGTTCTTTGTTTGATTAAAGATTGTAACTCGTGTAACTATTGAATCATTTGGATCAGACATTGGATGTAAAACGATACCACCAATATTAAATTTGAATATCACATTTATAATAAGTTAGGATGGTTAAAGAATTAGAAATAAAATTACAATTATAGTACATGTGAAGTAGACAATTAGTTAGATGACATGTTTAAGCGGGGAGGAGGCATGCTACTATTGGATCCAAAATGATGAGGGGTGACAGTGATCTTCTAGAGGTGAAGGTGGGGAGTTAAAAAAGTCCAAAAATAACTGGTATACTATTTTTGAACGAGACACATGTTTTATTCTGCTAGTTCTAGTTCTGCTCCCCCAAACCTTTCTCCCTCATGAATGACGCTATTTTTATACGGGATATTGTAGATCAGGGTTAATTTTTTTTACCACTTCCTCACTCGGGATGTACTATTATATATACCCTTCGTTTACTCTGTAAGGTAGCAAGTTTACCTTGCGTTCTTCCACTAAGGTATGGATTCTAAGATAGGGTAATAGTATAACTATTATAATTATTATTAGCACCGCGTCTTACTACCCGTTCGGGTTATACGCACTTACGCTAATGTGTAATGGTAGGGTGATTGTGAGATGAAATGAAGGACCTACAGTTTAACGTGGAATCCGAACCACGGTGGAGGCCTGGCATTCCTCACATTCACAAGATGTATTGTCAGAGGTGAAGGAAGGGTTTGGTAATCAGATAAATCTTTGCCGGGACCGAGGATCGAACCCCGGCCGCCAGCATAGAAGTCTGACACCTTACCCCTAGACCACCAGGTCACCCAAATAATATAATAATACATAAATGAAAAAACGCTACTGGTCATGGTAAACGGAGTATAAACCCACATGTACTAACCACGCTAATGTGTTAGGGATAATAGAGTTTGTACACGCATTTGCGTGGAGGGCGAGTTTACAACCATTTAGAATATACCACCCTCGGTACACCCAACAGAGACTCGAAACCTTATCTCATCTTCATTGAAAGTCTAGTCTATTGCGAGAGTGACGCCTTAGACCATTGTTTTTAAAACTTTTTCCAATACTGGACCACTTGATAAGCGTTAAATGCACATGCGGACCACCCACCTTAATACATTACCAACCTGTGACTTGTCGAATCAGGATATTTTCAAATGGAAGTGTTTATCAAGCAGTAAAAACAACTTTATAGAACTTTGTTTCATATTCACATTTTACAGTCTAATATTCATAGAAAGAGTCTTATCTGACAGCTAGAATAGATAGTAAATTTAATTTTAAGTAAAGTTATATTATCTATTAATTTTGATACATATTATTAATTAAAAAACCTAGTAATGTAATAAAATATTTATGAATGTCGGCTCTGCCTATGAAAATTTGACTATACTTATGGAAAAGAGTATAGTTGACTTATCAGAGTTAGCCTGTTAATATTGTACGCTTTTGATTTATTTCACTTTTTACTTTCTAATAGAGAGAAAAAAATATTGTAGATAGATAATTTCAGTCTCAAGATTTTGATAAATCTTTATATTTTATGTACTCCATTAGCCATAAATAATATTGTCTGTACTTGGGGTGTTGTTTTATTTTGATTGAAGTCCTCAAATAAAGATTACCTTAATATTCGATAATCATCTAAAAATGACGTAATTATGTGGTTTAAATTGTATATCTGGGAAGTATTTACATTAGAGTATAATAAATAGCATTTGAGATTAGATTAGTGATAAATTATATTTTTGAAAACTTAGTCTCAAACTAAAAGAGACAAATACGATTGTGTCATACCATTCATTTTGTGCGGACCATCTGGCACATGACCATGAACCATCAGTGGTCTGCAGACCACTGACTGAGAACCACTGTCTTAGACCCTGCGGCAAACGAAGCGGATGATGTTTATAATTATTATATTTATTCAAATAGTCATCACAGCTCAGTCGGTAGCGTTTATACCAGTTGAGTTAGATAACCATACCTGCTTCGTTGTCTGATGACCTAAGGCGTCACTCTAGCAATAAACTAGGATTCAGATTAAAGTAATACCTGGGTTTTAAGGCCGGTCGGGTGTATGAGGGTAGATTTACCAAAATGTCCTTTCACTCTACCTACACGAAAATGCTGCTACATTTCCTTTAAACTCCATCTTTCTCGTCCCTAACACATTATCATAACTAATACATGTACGTATACCCTGAAAAGATAGTAATACAAAGTGTTTTTAAAAACATAATTGAATATTGGTCAGGGGAATTCTGAAATTTTATGATCATTTTTTCTTTTAATCAAAAGAGTTTCTCCTGAAATACGATTTTATTCGACGAATATTCAAGAACAGGTGTTTATATTGTTATGTGTAGTAAATTGTCCTAAATGCATATAATGAATTAATATTTTATTTATTGTGCTCAAATATGTTTCTAATTATCATAGATTGAATAAAAACTTTCCTTTTCTTGCGTTCCCATTTACCTAACCATGAGAGTTTCTCTATTCACTGTGAAAGCTTAACAGCTACCCGCCTCGGTGGCGTAGTTAGCTAACGCGCTAGTTTCTTGTTAGGCTCGACAGCTGAGGACGGGGAGATCGAGGTTCGAATCTCGCTCGTGTGAACTAGGGTGGGAGGGGTTCCTAAATGGTTTTCCATTCTTCCACAACGCAAATGCTGGTTCACTTCCTCTAAATTAAACCTTCTCAATTCATAATCCATTAGCGTAATTAGTACTCAAGCGTACAACCCGAATTGGTTTTAAGACTCGGTGCTAAAAAAACTCAACAGGTGGTGGTTTGATAATTTTGTCTTTGGAGGTAAGCCAGTTTGTAGTTGGTTGTGCTTATATAGTGCTTATTTCACTACAACTTACTAACTGTTGGGGTTATACTCATATATATTGTTTACTCTAATGGATAAGGGATGAATAAGTTATAATTATAAAGGAATTATACTCAAACTTTCCCGGAGAGAAAATGGAAAATAATTTTATGAAAAACACTTTATGTACCGATATTTGTTCTCCGATCTCCCCGTCAGCAGTAAACCAGTCACGAGAGTGACAAGTTAAATCATGTGACCACCGATGCTGGTCTGCAATAATCAATCATTTCAAGAATTGCAGTTTAAATACCCAAAATAAAACCAAATTTATCTCAGTTTGTCATGAGAGTGGGAAGAGAGAAGAGAGAAGAGTGAGTTGATACAACTTGAGTAAGAATGATTGTGAAATTGTTTTATTTTTTTATTTTTTTTGCCGCCACGTCTCACTATATGTTCGGATTGTACGGAAATTAATTAATTAAAATAATAAGCTAGGGATGAGTAAAGTTGAATTTAAAGGAAGTGTGCCCGTATTCGCGTAGTGGGAGAATATTAGACCATTTAGGAAAAGCCACCTCCAGTACACCTGATCGTGATTCAAACCCAGATCTCTCTGTCATCGACAGTCCTGTTTATTGCGAGTGTTAAGTGACCTTAGATAATTCATTCACTGAAGTTGACTATTAAATTATTGCTTATTTTATGTATAAAAGAAAGGTAGTGTCCTTCCTTCTCCATGTATAGTTCTAACACTTCTAAATGTCCTAGAAATCTGAAATTTTTAAGGCAGATAGAGGGATCCCCCTCCCTCCCCAAACAACCAGAAAATTCAAAAAATGAGAAATTAGAAAACTGAAATATTTACATACATGTAGAGAGGCAATAAGATAGAACGATCAACCCATACAGCCAGAAAAGTATAAATATAGTAAATTTCAAATTATGTCTCAGAGAAATTGGGGGGGGGGGGGGTTATTCCTTTACAAATTCCCTTAGGTGAGGTGACAATTGGCAGGAATTTAGTGGAATAACTCCAAGCACTAAAATAGTTATTGAATATTTTAAAACTCCAAGTTGGGGTTGGTGAAATGGGTTGAGGGGGAGAGGGAGGTAGTTGGAAATTACCAAAACTTATACAAACATCTACTTCTCATGGTAGTAGACGATGGACAATTGTTAGGTAGGTATAAAAGCGACTACAAACACACTTTTTATTCTTTTAATTTCAAAGGGAAGAAATGGAAAATAGGAGGAAGGGGGTCCCCTTAAAAAAATGTAAAAAATAATAAAATATAACACTTCCCACATAGTGGTAAATTGAAAAATACAATATGTATAGAGACAAGCAGACATACGGATAACCCAATACAACCATACAAGTCTAAAAATTTGGAGAGTTCAAATAAGTGAAATTTTGTTGGTTATAAATAGAAAAATATATACAGGTCAGGTATAAAATGGAAATTTGGCATACAGGTAAAAAAGCTATTACTTAAAATAATCTATAAGGTCCTAAAATCTGAAACTTCAAAGTATTATTTGGAAATATTTGTAAATATAGGGAGAGGTGGTTCAAAATATTCAAAACTAATAAAAAAAAACACTACTTCTCTGGGTGGTATAAGACTTAATTTCTACTGGAGATAAAGGAACAACACTAAATAACCATAAAAGCTTGATAATTTCAAATTTTAGATTGAGGATCTGCTAAATAGAGGGGAAGGTAGTATTTTAACAGAAAACCACAATTTTAGGTGATATAGAAAAATAAAATTTCCCAGGATTGTAGTGAGATTGCTCTGATTACCTAAATAATTTTTAAATTCTTGAAATTTTAAAGTGGTTGTTGGTAAAATAGGGAGGGGGTATTGAAATATCCAAAGATTAAGGTTTAAGAGCCACCCCAAACACTCTAAAAATATCAAAATTAATTATCTGAAAATGGCGTGATTAAGAGTCTCTATAAAAATTTCTAAAACTAATATAACATATAACTTCTTGTAAAGTAGAAAATAGAAATATTGAATAATTAGAGGGTCAGGCCGATAGAGGGATCAAATAATAGAACCAAAATAGTCTACTAGGAGGTGTGGAATTTAAATAAACATAACATTAAAAGAGGTACTACTGTATATTATCAGTAATAAATCCAAGTAGGGTGGGTAAGTAAAATTATAAAACGTGGATTCAACAGTTTCAAAACTAATTTAATACTACATTCCAGTGTGATATAAAACAAAACTCAGAATAAAATTAAATGTAGCAATCTAAATAACCATAGAAGTATGATAATTTTAGAACTCAAGGAAATAATGGGTATTAATAGAAAACAAAACTTCTAGGTGTGGTGTGAAAAATAAATTGCCAGGAGTGGAGTGAGAAGTCTCCCCATACCTAGCTCCAAATACCCAAAAAATATGTTTTAATATTTTAATTTTCAGAGGGGTTTTGTGAACTGGGGATAGGGGTTTCAAAATTTCCAAATCTTATATAAAATACTACTTCTCAATGTTGTAAAAGATTGAAATTTGTCAGTCAGGTAGAAGAGTCCTCTCAAACACAATTAAAACAGATTAAATTTCAACATGAAGGACTGAAAAGGGGGCGTTACAAATTAAATTTCAATATGAAGGACTGAAAGGGGGGGCCTCCTCCACAAAAAAAAAATCAAAGTTAATGTATATATATTGGTTAGTATATATATATATATACTATATAATATTTATAAACTAGTATATAGTTAGTATATATATATACTAGTTAATAACTAGTTATTATATATATATATATTTTTTAAATAACCGCGTCTTGGTTACTGTTTGGATTGTACGCCTAGGTTAATATAATAGAAAACTACCCGTGTAGTAAAAAATTTAAATATGAACTTATATGTGGAGGGAAAACCACAAATAACGAAAATTATTTTATAATTTTCAATTTTAAAACAGGGATCAGTGAATTTGGAAAGAAGGGTAATTGGGGGTTATTTACAATTTCAAACGTATTGAAAAAAAAAAGTTGGTCCAGTATAGGTTTGATATGATTGCAAGCGGTTAGTTACAAATACCCCCTCAAATAATGAAAAAATACTGAAAACTTGAAAAATGGTTAAAAAATAAGCGGGTCAAAATTTCACATTATATTCTGTAAAAACTGCTTGGCGTGGTAGAAACTCGTAAAATGGCGATATGGCAGTTAATTTCAGGGACAAATATGTATCTATACCAATCCCTTATTTCAGTAATGCTGTTTTTTAAAACTCTGATTCTATTTTCTATTTTTTTCTACTAACTTATACTTCGTTTAACTTCTCTTATTATTACTTTTAGAAAAAATTATCAATGTTTTAAATTATGTATATATGTTGATACTATGTTTTAATCAGACTGCCTAATTTTCACGTTTTGTCACATAATCCAAGCCAAGGATAAATATTTTAAAATAGTTAAAGCTTTGTTTACGTTCTCGTATTCTCTAAATAAAAATAACAAATCTACTTTCAGATTCTCTGTTGCAAAGTTCAGGCATGCCTGCTAGTATATTGTAACTAGTAATATTAGGTTTAAATTTCTTTGTTTTTAAATAATACACTAGAGTGTAAAAGCATCAAAAATGCATTATTATCCCTACCGTCATCTTGTTTTTTTCTGAAACCTTTCTTTCCTTATAAACATTCCGCTGGAATTTTTTCTTGAACTGGGGAATGAGTCACTGTACCCTCTCCTCCACCCCATTTAACGATGGTCCTGGTTCAACTACCTGCTAATGTTATTTAGTTGGGTGAACCAAGTCAGACCCGCCGGACCTTCGTGCAAATTGAGTTGAATCTTTGAATCGTGCCTAGAATGCTTAAAAGAGAAGCAGGAAGGCTTTTACGTGTTCTGAAAAGAATCGCTAAGGGCTAAGTGGATTAGAGACCCAACTGTTTTACGGGCTATATTTTGATCCCCCGCGTACCAGAAAGAGTTTAATTTTGTGTTTTAACTTTTCCATGCATACAAATTGGCCTACTAAGGATGTCTTGTGATCGTGAACAAAATTAGTCTCGATATTTAAACAAGAAAGTAAGTTTCATTTACCAATAATAAAGGGGGAAAATGCTCTTCATAATATTCATCATATTATTTTGAATATTTTGATTTTTTTTATATGTGGTTTTGACATAATTAAGGGCGTTACCAATATTAATATAAGCCCACTTTGGTGATAGAATTTAATAAAATTATTCACTCTCTTGATAGATTCGACTGTCAACGACTATAAGGAAGGGTTTTCGAAATCCGAGGTAGTTTTTGCTAAATAAACTTCCACTCTTATTCCACGTAAATGGGTGTACATTCCCTATAAATTCAACCCTACTCTTGCCTAAAACATTAGCATAATTACTACATAAGCGCACAACCCAAATGGGTAGTTTAACGTGGAGATAAAAAAACACACAGGTATTATGTTAACGGCAATGTGTGTAAACCAGACATTCTATAAAATTCCTAGGCTTTCTTTATAATTCGTAAGTGGTTCTAGAAAAGTATGAAATAAACTAGTTTTGCTTCTGTAATTTATACTTTTCGGAAATTTATAGAATAATCAGCCATTATATATTACCGAGAACAATAGCTAACTAACCTAACCTAACCAGCCTATTTTAAAATAATCTAACTTGACCAACTTAAATCCTAAGAATTAGGTAACCTGAAAGAACATGGTGCAAGACTTACATAGAACTGGAATAAAGAATTGATAACATATTCCAGGATTTCAAAAAGACAAAGTACTTGAAAATCACTATGAAATGCATCAGCAAAACTCGTTTATTTCATGCTTTGCCAAAACCACTCTGGCAATATATAGAAAGCCTTGGAATTTTATAGAACGCCTGGATTTCACACATGGCCGTTGACATATATATATAAAGATAAATGGTACTTTATTTACAATATGTTTTCTCACTATATCTTAGTGACCATTCAGGATATTTGTATATTTTAAATTGATTTAACGATGTAACTATGAGAAAGTTGGAAATGAGAATAAATGTATCCACATCTGCGTAGAGATAGTGTGTTCACTCGACTGAGTCTCAAGCACTGATCTATCCATCACCAACATTCCAGTCCACTGTGTGAGTGATGCCTATAGCATGTAACTAGTGACATGTGTTTATCAAAGAAAATTCCAGTTAATGATAAATTATTGACCAAAATATATTCTTCAAGATAAATGTTTGTCCTTCAGGGTACCTTTTTTCTATACTTCCAAATGCATAGCCAACTTCTTATAGGCCTCGCTCACAACGATGGGCAAGGAGATAGAGGCAACAGTCTCGTTTTGTCTGGTTGCAGGTGACAAGGAATTCGTGCACGAACCAAGCAAGCTTCCCACTGTCCAATCATGAAAATGCAGGTACACTCCCTTTATATTCCACCTTTATCATCCCTACTCACCTTAGTATAAATAATCGAAAAGCTTGAGCAAATCAAAAGACACAAAGAATGGAAACACAAAGCTGGCATTGGCAAATATATAAGCCTAGGACTTTTCGTTTAAATTATGATTAACGAAACGGTATTTCGAATCGTGTGCAAATAAAACTCTTGATTATTTGTACTCTGGATAATCGTTAAATATCTAATTGATTTTAGTATAAATTTTTAAGTGCATATTAAATTGGCTTTCAAACTAATCTTGGATTTCCAAAGGTTCTCTGTTAGCCTTGTAGTCGGGCCAATATAAGGATTTATTTCTTCCTAAATATACCTGTTTGTTCAAGAAGTTTTAATTTGTGATTTATTGATATAATAAATCTGTTAATTAATTGGGTTATCCTCATCGTAAATAATTCTATTATCAATTAATTAGTTGATCCGGATAATCGAGAGTATACTGTTAATGTATGCTTCTTCACAATATTTGAATAAAGAAAGCTATTACTATACTTATATTAATTTCACGAATCTAAACAATGTTGCAAACGGTTTACACGTAGTCACATGTATCTCAATTTGAGATTCAAGCCAATCGAGAAACTTAAATAAATTAAGTTATGAGTGTAATCGATCGTGAAACATTAAATTATGTTGACTAAAAAGTATATTAATTACTGACTAAGATGTTCTTTTTTTTTAAGTACTGTGTCCTACTACCTTTTCGAGTTATGGTTTTGCCTAAGCTGATATGGTTAGATAAGCTTAAAAATGATATGATCTGTCTTTTGTAGAGTAAAATGCCGTTGGATAAATTATAGGTTTTTTTTAGTTTGACCTTCAAATAATATTGAAGACGTCTACAAAACCAAAAATTGTTAGTTAGGTTTTTTAGCCCCATAAAACACACACTGACAAAAAAAAATTCAAATAAATTCTTTCTAAAATATTTTGTATTCGGGATATTCTGGATTCTCAACTTAAATGTCTCAGTCGGTATATAAATAGCTATAAATATATATATACATGCTAAATGTAGAAAACCTATTCCCATAGACGTTGTAATTGTATATATATATATATATATATATATATGTGTGTATGTGTGGAAATTCGGAAGATATAAATTTAAGAGGGATAACATGACTAGAGCACATTTATCTGATAACAGATGATGTTGGCAAAAGAAAGAACAAATATGTAAAATATATACATATATATATATATATATATATATAGAGAGAGAGAGAGAGAGAGAGATAAATAGAGAGAACAAGAGATGGAGAGAAAGAAAAAAAGAAGAGGGAGAGAGATTAAACTTAACCATATATTCAAAAGTCTTAACGCATGTATTTCAACTTAGATAGTCAATTAAAATTCACTATAGCAAAGCATCAAACTGTCCCCACTAAGTATATTATTATTATGCTATTTATCATTTGGTGTTGGTTCTAAAATAAGATACACTATATATTGTGTAGTGCCGTATATCTCCAAAACATCGTAAAATATATTTGTTAGAGTTGTCTCAAAGTAATTGTAACAAAAAGGTTTAGTTTTATTTAATATAGTCTATACATCCTACTAATGAAGATAATAATATAAAGAATGTTCCTCTATGTTTCTGCATTGACAAAATTTTTGAATCGTCAAACGATTTTTTGTTTGTAATTACTTAAATGTAGTTTGTTTGAGTTGATTTTAAATATCTATAAATACGGAGGTAGTCACCGAGAATTTGAAAAAGATTTTTAGAATTCCAGGGTTAAATGTTATGTGCAATATTCTAAATAATACCCATCTCCAAGCCACCTCATACTGTATAGTTCCTAACTAACATACCAGTGGGTACATTAACAAATTAGTGAGAGAACTCAGTTGACCTCCATCTGAACCCGACCCGAGTCCATAGTAAGGGAAATAACCTTGTTTGTATCCGAGTCTTGGGTCGGGAAGCTTAAAGACACAGACAATACACATAGGCCTACATGCAAGCAAAACCCACACTCTTACATATTATACAGGATGAGAAAATAACGTTGTTCATGGATATTTTTTTAGCACCGTGTCTTATTACCCGTTCGGGTTATTTGCATATGTACTAATTTTGCAAATTTGTTTGGGATAAAGAAATATGTATTAGGAGGAATAGTACCCACATTTGAGGGAAGGGAGAGTGGGAAACCAATTAGAAAAAACTACCATTAGTACATCTATAAATTCCACCTTTATCCCTAACACGATAGCCTAAACATTTTATATCCGTGTGAACTGAACTGAGATTGAGAAGTGGTAACTATTTTTATTTTAAATGTCGAAATAATCTCTATAGAAATGGTAAGGTACCAAAGGGGAATTTATGTGGTGTGAATAATTATTTGTTGTTGTAGGCATTGAAGATATTGAAAGGACACCTTCATTTTACTTCCTCATATAGAAAAGGTATAGAAATATAAAAAATGTTTTATCTTGATATGAGGATGGAGTTTGACTTTTCATGTGCCCCTGATATGAAAAAAGTAAGTTTTCACAATCATGTATGTATTTATGTTCCTTTACTGTATTTCTAACTAGGGCCATATCTTAATTAATTATTTTCAAACTTAATAAATTTGATTTTATAAAAATGGTCATACTTTGAGGTTAAAACCATGATTTTTATTCTAGCTCTAGAATTAGGGATGGTCTAATGAAGAATGATTTTTTTAAATAAATAATTAAATGGAGTACATGTTGAATAACGATGCATACTTATTTTAAGAAGAAAAATTCATGTAATACCATTTTACTGATACCGTTTTTTATTTAAATGTGAAACTGTTGGAAATAACTAAACTATTTATTTCTAAATGAGAATCTGAGAAGTGTATTTTTCATCACAAATAATACTGTAATTTGTTTTCCAGAGAAAAATAATATTTTATAGTTGTTTTGTTACAGACAATTTTTGAAAACATTAATAAAACCAAATTGATAGTTTATATATAGGTAAGTATATACAACTGTGCTGTAACATTAATTTTAAATAAGATTTACATATTTATACCCTTAATGGGATAGTGGTTATTAAGACAAGTTCAACAAACTAGAATTGAAGTTATTTCAATATCATAAGAGGGTCATATATTAAATATCCGTATCCTTGATGATGATGATGATGATGATGATGATGGTGATGATTATGTATAAAAAATAATGACCGCTTGCATCAATGGAGTGTTGAAAAATAACGAGTAGGCCCTACCAAAAACCATTGACTACACCAGAAAATTTGAGGCAACGAATCATTAAAGCCAAGCTATAAAGTGACTCCAGAAACAATAAGATACGCACGAAGTTCAACGAGTCAACAGTCACAACACGTTATTGATTTACATGGTAATCACTTATATAATATATTCTATTTGAAGGTAGAAATAATGAATTTATGACCTACTACGGCCAAAAACTACCTTTGAACTTAGATTTAATACATTTTAAAATAACCTTTAAACAATTAAAAAACTTCAAAACATATTAAAATAACCTTTAATATATAAAGTGTTATTTATCATGTAAAATACTCCCAAGATATTAATTTTTTGAACAAAATCAAAACTTTTTAGAATATTGAAAATGCCCGAAAATAAATAATCTACTTTTAATTTTAGATGTATAATTTTCATAACGATTTCGCCTAGAGTTATGACTATATAATAACTTAATGTTATTTTTTAACAGGAATAGGTTTTGGCTGTAGCCACAGGTGCAGACAAATAGGATTGTATAAATAATATTTTGTGTTAAAAATAAATATAAAACTTTAAGATCCATCAAATATAGTTCACAATTACATAAATTTATCAATATATTAAAGTAAAATTATAAGGGATCTTTAAATATTGAATACACTGCTGCCAGAATATATATATTGAATAAATACTAAATGATCACCCTTTGTTTTCACACAACCTATGCAAGAGCCATATTTACATCTTGTTTAAATAAAACTTAATACTTTAGGTAGCTAGAACAATCGCCCCACCCTGTATATATGAGTAGACGGCTCAGTTTCTATTCCTACTCCCTCAGGTCTGGGATGGGCTACAATATCGAAGTAGTGTCATCCTGGCTAGAGTTTGCATGAACCGGTAGGTTTCACAAAACCTCGCCAAACTGTTCATAAATTCACAAAGGTTTTGATATGAAATAATAATGCTTTCTCCTGTTTGTAATAATTTCGTTCGGGGGCTAGCATAAAAGAGATTATGTTAATAATGAAGGAATTTATTTAAAAGAATGAATTTAGAAAAATTATTTATTTTGTAAGAAAAATAATGTTATATCTATATTTATGTGGGTATTTTTTACTCTACATTTTACTTTCTCGCTATCTTACAGGTAGAGCAAGTATTGTGATCGTACAAAATTCAAACTCGAGATATTGATGAATCTCGACGTTTCGTGACCCCCCCGGATCCGAAAAAGTGTTTTTTGAATTTCAGTCTGTCTGCCTGTACCTCCAACTAGAGCCTAAACTATTTTGCCGATCGTGATAAAACATGGTATCTAGGGTTTTCATAGGGTTGCCTTGTTTTTTTTTTGGAATTTGATATCTAGCCCTAGAATTAATGGAAGTTTACTGAAGGGTAAAAAGAGAAAAAGTTGATTTTCTCAAAATCGGCTCAAACGATTTTGATTAAATTTAATTTCAAACATTTATAAATATTCCAAACGAAATGGCTACTCTCAATATTTCGGAGAAATGACTAAAGGGCTCCAGTTAAATACGTAAATTCTAATCTTTTACCATATCTCTGAAATTAATTGAGGTATGAAATTACCAATCATTTATATATATATATATATATATATAAAGTTACCAATCATTTTATATATATATAAAATTACCAATCATTTTATATATATATATATAAAATTACCAATAATTTTATATGTACATATACAATTACCAATCATTTTATATATATATATATAAAATTACCAATCATTTTATATATATATATATATAGTTATAATACAAATATTTTATTCGAAATATATTTTTATAAAAACAATAACTTTCAAGCTATCTAGCCAGAAATGTTGATGGATGTCAACGTTTCATGACCCCCGAGTCCTAAAAAGTGGTATTTGCAATGCCGTCTATTTGTGTGTCTTTTTAACCCCAAAATTAAGAGTAGTTTGATAAAAAGCGAAAAGAGAAAAAAATTATTTTCTCAAAATAGGCTCTAATGATTTTGATTAAAATACGTATACAAGCATTGATTAAGATTATAAATAAACTGACTATTTTCATTTTCCCTTGAAAATATATTTTAGGGTACTTAACAGAAGCGGAAATTTCCGTATCTCCATAACTATTTGAGATACTAGATAACTTATCATCGCAAAATGGTAGTACTATTAAAAATAAAAAAATACTTATATGAAAAATATTTTATAAAACCAACTTTGTTTGAGATATTGGCAAACATATTAATACATATTTGTGAGCTTTAGTTGTAAAGAGATACTACTTAAGTTTTAACGAAATAATTATATTATGCCAAAGATTAAGAAATAAGTAAGTCTCTCAAAATGTGTATGTTCTATTTCTTTCAAACTCCTAGGGGACATGTTTGTACAGAAATGAGCTAGATCTATCATTTACACTCAATAGTCAATATTTAACTATGTTATTGTTCAAACGAAATTCATAAATGAGGAATTTAATGACAATGCAATAAACATATCCCCAAATAAAATGTCGAAAATTTTAAACCGGAAGTTGACATTTTAATACTAGGTGTTGACCCTTGGGGACCCTATATCAATATTTTTAGTTTCTCGCTATCTTAAAGGTAGAGCAAGTATTGTGATCGTCAAAAAAATTAAACTCGAGATTTTGATGGATTTTGACGTCTCATAATCCCCTGAACATGTAAAAAGTGATTTTCGCAATGCGATCTGTCTGTCAGTCTATACCTTGGGCTATAGCCTAAACTATTTTACCGATTGGACTGAAACTTGGTATCTAGGGTTTTCATAGGGTTACCCCAAGGAATTTTGTATTGGATATCCAACCCTAAAATCCAGGGTAGTTTCCTTATGAGCTAAAGAGAAATGATCGATTTGATCATTATCGGCTTTAACGATTTTGATTATATTTCATTTCTAAGTTTTTATCAATACTACATAACAAATGGCTATTCTCAACTTTTCTTCAAAATGAATTTAACGGTTCCGGTCTGACGCGTAAATTCTAATTTTTAATTTTATCTCCGTAATTCTTTGGGATATGAAATTACTTATCATTGCATACATGTAGATCAATTTATAATATTCACCTCTGACAAGACATCTTGTGAATGTGAGGAATGCCAGGCCTCCACCGTGGTTCGGATTCCACGTTAAACTGTAGGTCNAATGTGGGGAATGCCAGGCCTCCACCGTGGTTCGGATTCCACGTTAAACTGTAGGTCCTTCATTTCATCTCACAATCACCCTACCATTACACATTAGCGTAAGTGCGTATAACCCGAACGGGTAGTAAGACGCGGTGCTAATAATAATAATAATAATAATAATAATAATATTAATAATATTTATAATAAATATCTTTTACTTGAAATATATTTTTATAAGACCACTCGTTTTCAAGCTATACGTAAATATATTTATTTTTTAACTTTTCCAACACTTTAGGGTAAAGTATTACGACCGTCAATAAAATCTAACCTGAAATGTTGATGCATATCGACGTTTCATGGCACCCCGAACCCTAAAAAGTGGTATTTGCAACGCCGAGTGTCTGTGTGTCTATCTAACCCTATACAAAATGTATTACAAAAGGTTGAAAAGAGAAAAATTCAATTTTGTAAAAATAGGCTATAATGATTTTGATTAAAATTCGTATCTAGGCGTTGATTAAGATTATAAACGAAATGGCGTTTTTTCATTTTCCAGTAAAAATGTATTTTAGGGTTCTTTACAGAAGCAAAAATATCTAAATCTCCACAACTATTTGAGATACTAAATAATATACCATTGTAAAATTCTAGTACTATTAGAAATAAAAAAACTTTTATTTGAAATATATTTAAAAAAACCAATAACTGTTTAGATATTGGCAAATATATTAAAACAATTTTGTGAGCGTAAGCAAATAAGTGAGTCTTTGAAGGAGTTGATGTTTTTCCTTTAACCTCTTAGGGGAAATGTTTGTATGACACAGAATTTTCGTGAGGTTGGTGGGGAGGGACGCAGGTGCTCCCATCGGGAATGGGTTGGGGAGAGTAAGGGGGGAGGAAACTAAAAAAATTGTCATAAAAATACTTGAAAATTTGAGAGTAAATCCTTAAGTAATTTTTCAGTGTATCACTAAACTTGAGAATAATCCTCTAATGAAGGGTTTAACTCAGAATTTGCTATTGGCATTGAAATTTATTATAAGAATATAAAAAAAAAGTGATTATTAAGAGGGAAATATGTTTAAACATTATAACAATTATTATATAAATAGTTTTTTTTAGCTATTCAATCAATCAGACAAAATAGATGGAATTATTCAGATTTCTAACAATCCACTTTATAATATAACTAGTTATTTCTCATCCTAGATCTATATTTTACCACTAAGCCATACTAACATGTTATGTGTGTGGTATTATTCAAAGATTTGGTTTAAAGCACGTTATCTAAAAATAAATTATTATAAAGATCTTTATTTATTATTAATCTTTAAAATAGTAATAGTAAAAATGATAAAATAAATGTAAACCTAAAAAAGGTTTGTGCAACAATGTGATAGGTGCGCAACTTAAATTTGGGTGATTTTATTAATGCCTATTTTCAACACTTTAATATTTAATGTGATTGTCTTAAGTATTTATAATAATTATCGTATATTAATCATTTAATAATATTACCAATTAAAATTTAAAAAATGAAATCTGGTTAGTGAGATAGTATTACGTGACAAAAAAAACTAGTATTGACTTTAACATTGATTTAATTGGTTTAATTTCGTAAGGGGGGCGCGCTCCCCCCATCCCCGCTTCCTTGATTCACCCCTGGTACAGCAATTATCTATCTCGTTTTAGACTCATAATCAATAATTACTTATTTCAGTGGACAAAATTTATAAGAGAAATTTAGTAGTAATGCAATAACCATAAGACCCGCCTCGGTGGCGTAGTTGGCTAACGCGCTAGTCATGTTGAGCTCGACTGCTGAGGATGGGGAGATCGAAGTTCGAATCCCGGTCGGGTGAAATAGGGTGGTTCTTCCTAAATGGTTTTCCACTCTCCCTCCACGCAAATGTGGGTTCACTTCCTCTTATTCAACCTTCCCAATTCCTAATCCATTAGCGTAATTAGTACTTAAAGCGTACAACCCGAACGGGTAGTAAGACGCGGTGCTAAATAATAATAATAATAATAACCATAAGATGTGCATCCCCTAATAAAATTCTAAAAATTTTAACCGGAATTCAAAATTTTAATACGAAGTGTTGACCCTTGAGGACCCAATATCAATATATTTTTATTGGTCCAAATATAGACATGAAGACGTTAATTTTTAAAAATAAAATTGTAAAACTTAAAACCGTGAGTCAAAAAATGTGTTATGTATGTGTAGAGTAATTGGTTCTTGGGCTCACTGGTGTGTATTAAATTAAGAATTTTGAGAAAATATCTCAATGTTTAAACACTAGAGCGAGAAAGTCCGTGCGGAGCTCCGTACCATTTATTTTTAAGCACCAAATATTACTTTATCGGGCTATAGTTCTAAGTAATAAAATTTGACAAATATGTTAAATAATAATACTTAGCACCGGGTATTACTACCCATTAGGGTTATACCAATTACGTTAATGGGTTAGGATTTGGGAAGGTTGAATATAGAGGAAGTTAACCCGCATTTGTGTGAAGAGAGAAAGAGAGAGTAAGAGAAAGAGCGTGGAAAACCATTAGGAAAAAACATTTCCAGTTCACCCAAGCGAGATTCAAACCTCAATCTCCCCATCCTCGGCTGTCTAGCTCAACACGAAACTAGCTAAGTCACCGAGGCGGGTAATATGTTAAATATTAGGAAGGTTGAATTTAAAGGAAGTGTAATCACATTTTTGTAGAGTGGTATAGCATTTAGAGAAAACTAGCATAAGCTGACCAGGATTTAACCCCGATCTCCCCGTCATCGGAAGTCTAACCTATTGTGAAAGTGAGGCCTTAGACCAGACCAAGCGGCCACCGAATCGGGTGCTTTTTTAAGGGTTTATTAAACGCCATGTCTTATTATCCACACTGAATTTCTATTAGCGAGTGTAAAAGGACCTGCAGATTCTGCCGGAAAGGAATTCTCACAAAACTTTAAAGGTTTTTTTTTTTCATGCCACATTCAACATGAGAACGACGGCTTTACTTCCCCTCTTAAGGGGGTTATGCTACGGACTTTATCTTTCTAAAAACAAAACTATTGATTTCGGTTGTGTTCAAACCCACGATAATCGAGTCCTGAGACGAGCACTTTAACCCAAGACCACCGAGGTCAACTGTAGTATTGATAAAAACTAAATACTCAAGCATTGTATCGGACGTAAGAGAATGGGAACAATTTTTTTTACTCTAATCTTACATAATATTTTCCCTTTCACTGTATATTGGGCAATGTTAAACAAACCTAGCTACCCCTATTACTAAATAAGAATTAATTTTACATCGGACGTACTTTACGGAGTAGCTAACGCTCAGTCCGATACCTTAGTTCAGTCGGTTACGTGTCTGTCTACTGATCTAATGGTTTCTTCGATTCCCGCCATAACTTAAAAATTTACAATTGGAAAAATGTGGGTTTCCTCTATCAAAGAGATTAATTAAAAGCCAAAGGTCGGTGACCTGGCGGTCTAGGGGTAAGGTGTCGGACTTCTATGCTGGCGGCCGGGGCTCGATCCTCGGTCCCGGCATAGATTTATCTGATTACCAAACCCTTCCTTCACCTCTGACAAAACCTCTTGTGAATGTGAGGAATGCCAGGCCTCCACCGTGGTTCGGATTCCACGTTAAACTGTAGGTCCTCCATTTCATCTCACAATTCTACCATTACACATTAGCGTAAGTGCGTATAACCCGAACGGGTAGTAAGACGCGGTGCTAATAATAATAGTAATAATAATAATAATTATAGTAATGGCTAATCTTTCCCCTACTGGGCTGCCGTGACGTGCAATATTATTATTAATTTACAGAATATTTGTTATTCAATAATATATTATAAAGCATCTAAACAGTCGAGATTCACACAAAATAAGCTTGAAGGCTACAAATTCTCCACGAGTTTCAATTTGGAAATCCCTGATTAGACTCATTTTAAGATCTTTAACAAGTGCAAGCTTTTGTTGTGTTTATAAGGTTCTCTATACATATTTGTGTACATATGTGTATTTGTGTATTTTAATATTATTATTGAATTTTTATATGTATTTTGGGTTAGACGTGATAATTTTAATATGATTTTTAATATTAATTAAAAATATATATTTTGCAAACTAAGCTTTTTAAAATTTATAGCTTATAACGTTAGTCATTATCCTTTTGGTCATAACCATATCATTGATACAGTGGACCAAACGGTGAACTCGACTAGTCTTGTTTTCTTGAGAGATCAAGGTTTTAATTACGACTGGGTGTAATGAGGGTATTTTTTTCCTAAATTCATTCACACTCTTACGGGGAGCCACCACCCTTCCTGGACTTTCTACTAGATGGTGTCCATCTTCAGATGGATATAAACCACATTTAATCAACTTTAGGGCTGTTGACTTAAAAGGGAGATCAATAGTGCATTGTTAAATAAGTAACAAACTAAATTACTACATATTTTAGGCATCCTTGTGGCTCTAACCGAATTGAATGCAAAACCTGATCGCTCTTACGAAAATTATTTAATTAAAACAAAACTAGTATCTATCTATCTATCTCTCTAATCACCGTGTGAAGCGATTATCTACATAAATTATTCCTGGAGCTCTACGCATACCCGCTAGTGTAATTATAATCATTTAATATTCCTATAAACTAAACAGGTAATAATAGGCCTACGTGGTGATACAAATTAAAAAAAGTTTCATTAATAAATTACTGACTCTAAAGGTATAAATAGTCTCTCAATTCTAAGCAGTTAGGATTTATATTATAAAAAATTGTAATGCAAAGATAAATAATTACATTCATTATATATTAATTTTTAATTATCTATAGGCCACAATTTACTATATATCTTGGTTAACTCATTCCCTAGTTCCTTTTATCTACCACATATCCAATATATATGCTTGTTAGGTCCTAAAAATAGGTCCTAAAAATAAAGTAATATTCAATTAGGCAGATATGGCAGTTTATAAAAATGTGTTGACGCCAAGCTTGTTTTATGGATGAGAAACGTGGGTGTGTCAGGAGAAACACAGGAGCAAGGTGAATGTGTTTGTAATGCGATGTCTAAGAAATCTATGTGAAAGAACGGGTATGAACCGAGTCAGTAATGAATGGGTGCTGAAAGAGTGTGGTTTGAAAGGGAATCCAATAGGTCAATGTGAAGGAAGCGTCTCAAGTTGGTTTGGGCATGTTGAGAGGATGAGTGTGGATCGAGTGACGAAACAAATATAGAAAGGTAGAGTGTGTGGATAAAAAGGAAGGGATAGACTATGTAAGACGTGGCTAAATGTTGTACATGAATGTGTGGAAAATAGAAACATTAGTAGTTCTATAAACAAAAGTGTATGTATGACTATGTGTATGGATGATGTTGAAGAGATGGAATTATTAAAGGGTAGGGAAGTGTGAGTAAAGTTAGTTTTAATGGATTATATACAGAGTTTTTTTAAGATACTTGCACAGTTACTTCCCTACGCCTTAAGGAAACGGCGTGATCTGGTATGTATATGTGCCAGGTCCTAAATTATAATATATATAGATCCGAAATCATAATCAAATAGGATATAGGGTCAACTTTCTTAAATATAAACAAAACGATTCTTGGAAGAAAGTTAAAAATGTTAAAATAATTCAACTTTGCCTTGTAAAATAATTTCTTGGGTTTCTAAGGGATAATTTGAAATGAGTTAAGTTAATTAGGAGAAAGTAAAGTTGTAATCTGCCATAAGTTATTTTAAGATGGTAAATTCACCCGAGTAAGATCTAGGGGAAGAATAATAAAAAGTTTAACACGCTTGACTAAAAAAATTCAAGCGGAAAATAAGATTGAATGATAACAATTGAGATTGAAAGTTGTATTAAATGAAAAATTAAATTTAATAAAAAAACTGTTTATTTAAAATATGGTTTTTTGAGAGGTGTATTTTTTATTTCTATACAGCACCGTACCCGAAGAAGATAAAACTAGGGAAGAGAAAGAAATATGTATGAGATGGAGAATAAACAACTAATTAAAACTAGAACATACACAGACAGGGTTTTTTAAGGGGAAATTTTGTAATAGCTACCCATGGTCAACATTAATCAGATATTATGTCATAAAGATTTTTATTAAATTTAAATGCTCAAGATTTCTCTACAGTTATATTACATATTATTGATAAATTATTAAAGCTAACAAGCTTGATTCAAATGCATATGCTACTTATCTCTGTACCTATAGAAGAACACTCCCACCAATGTGCCGGCAAAGGCAATACTCTCATCTTGTCTGGTTTCCCGGTAATGGGGAAGATGGAGTTCAAAGTCTGAAAAGATGTACTGGATTGACTTTCATAGATTATTTTCCACTTTTCCCAACTGGGTTTTCTGAGAGAAGTTATAAATAGCATATATTCCACCAAGATGTTAGTAGATTTTCTCTAAATTATTTCCTAAACGTACTTATTCTATTAGTGTAAATATGTGGATAGCCTTGTGGAGTAGTAGGACGTACGTACGTACATACATACATGCATGCATACATGCATACATACATACATGCATACATACATACATGCATACATACATACATGCATACATACATACATGCATACATACATACATGCATACATACATACAT
>CABEEJ010003466.1:0-11167 GCA_901482245.1 Timema douglasi | reverse complement strand
TATATATATATATATATATATATATAGTAAGTTGTGATAGTCTTGATACAAAATTTGAGCTCTCGGGGGCTAATCCCTTGGCTTGATTTCAGTGCCAAATTTCCCTTAATCCCACATACCTATCCAAATCAATCTGGTCTTCCAAGTATATAAATATGGAATCACTAACAACTAAAAGCTCATTATGTAATTTGAATAATTTTACAATTGATTAATCATTTTTCGTCATATTTAAAATTTTGAAATTTTCTTCATAGTCATATATAAATCTAGATTGATTCGAATGTATCTATTTACTAAGTCTTTTACTATAATTAAATTAGCTAAGGAATAGACAACCGAACAACTATAACTATTTTCCTAAAACAAGTGACTAGTTCCAGTCCTAAAGTGAATAGCCCACGAAACCTAGTTGTATTTATTTATTTCTAAAATGAAAGATATATTATATAATATATGTACTTTTCTAGATTCCATTTTCAATAGTGTACTATCAAATAAATATTAATATATATCTAATTAAAATGAATTTCTTCATATAAAAGTACTATGACCTGGATTCCGGTTAATTGGAATACATCGGCACTCTATCTATTTGGACCAATTAAATGGCTGTACAAATTATAAAAAATTTTAAACAATGATTTTAAAAACACATTCTTTCGTAGAAAAATTCAGAATAAAATAAAATTAATGTGTCATTTAATTAAAGCACAATGTATTTAAGCTACATTGGCACAAACATTTATTTGAAAATAGCTCAAGCTAAAAGCAAACAAAATGTGAATACATAAAATAAAGATACAGTTCATAGCAATGTCTGTATCAAGCAAGGGCTACAAATTTCTTAAGGATTATTTCTTTGAAAAAAGAAATCAAGTGTACCCTAATGTGTTTTATTTATGGTCTGCATTTGAACAAAGTCGGCGCAGATATCTAATGCTGATAAAAGACTGCATCAATTGCCTTGGAAAGTGATAAAATCTTATAGGGGCATCTTGAAAGAGGTTTTAAATCAGTTAAATGTACTTAAACAATTCCTGTTGTATTTGATACAGTTTTAACCTATATCTACTCAAAAGACGTATACATAATTATGTGCAGTACCTAGTGTGGTAGTAAAAAAATTTTGTTCAGCAAGCATAAGTTTCTGACTTGACTGTTGCGACCATAATCTTTATGTTAGGAACGTATACACCATCTACGTAAAATTTACTGTCCAAACACGACTTTCACTTACCCAATTAAGCGGCGAGTTGGCCTAAATAAGTGGAAAAATTTAGGCTATATATTTGTTTTGTTTATATTCTTTAAATTTTGTCCAAATAAACGGCTGCCCCAATTATCTGGTGACTCCAACTAACTTGTGTCCACTATATAACGATTTCTATCTGTCAAAGACCTCGCCCAAACCCTACAAAGTGCAAAACAGAAATGTTCTTTGAATATGTTTAAAAGAATACTATATTCAATGCTATTTGGACTCAAGACCATTTCCAAGTTATATCTTATGAGAAGTGGCCCTTTCCTAGCCAACTGGTGCCTTTACTTATGACCCCCGCAAGCTCATCCCCCTATGCCCCTCTCCTACCCACATACACACGTTATGCAGAAGATCTCCCCAACCAGCTTACAAGCGCACTTACATTACAAGAGAATGGAGGTTAAAGCAGAGTTTAATTGTTCATATTTCGGAGTTGTGACAGCGTGTTACTTGAATTTCTGTCTCTTTTTCTCTTGCTGTTTCCATCTCCTTTTCCTTTATAGCACAAGTGTATGTGACAGGTTGCGTGCTGTACGCACTTCCACTTAAGTTTAGTGCAGAACATTGGCCATTGCTTGTGGTGAAAATCATATGAAGAACGGGGGAAGGGAGAAACAAAATGTTTTTGAGAGTTTCCTTTTAACTTTATGGCATTGCAAGTAGATTAATTTCAACAAAGTTTCTATCTCATTTTATGGCCAAGAGTGCTAAGGTAGAGAAGCTTTGATTCAAATCCTGAATAGAAACGTCGCAGATAAGAGAGGTTCAAGTTATTTAATTAAACTCCATAGCAATGATCTGCGTAAATTACGTGACGACTGATCAATTATACTACCCTGCATTTTGAAAACAATCTCACTGATATTTTCTAAAAAAAAAGAGTATTTTATAGCTAATTATAGTGCTGATTTCATTACTTCCTTTTATTAACATCGCGTAAAGTTTTTTCATAAATCACAAAACAAAATTTGGATTTTCCAAATTGTTTAATAGTCTTGACAAAGTTTGTGAATTGAAACTATATAAAAGTGCTAATTTTATAAATTATATATTGAAAACACAAAATAAAACTAATTTCATTCCCTTTTTGCGCAAGTCAGTTAAGATATACTCCAAAATAAACTTAGCTATCACTGTTGAAAATGTTGACTGCCGCTCTCAGGATCAAGAAACAAATGGCTGAAGGAAGTGTTAACATGTGAAGAGTCGACCTCGGTGGCCTTGGGGTAAAGTGATCACCTCAGGACCCGATGTTAATGGGTTCAAACCCAGATGGGGCCAACGAATTTTTCTTGAGCAATAAAATACCGTATCACAACTTCCTTGGGAGGGGAAGTAAGGCCGTTGGTCCTATGTCTATTGTGGCATGTAAAAGAATCCTGGAAGGTATGTGAAAATACCTGTCTCGACAAAATTGTTAGGCCCTTTCGTTTTCGCTCATAGAAATTATTGTGTTCTGATATAATCGATGTTTAGAAAGTGCACGTTAGATCCCTCATATAGATAAAAATCAAATCAAAATATAGTGGAGTAATGATTTGGAAGGTAGAAATTAGTTTAGTTAATTTACCTGGAGAAAGAATTGGAAATCAATTCAAGAAAAATTATATTCTCTAAATTGCCCGGATTAAAACCCCGACCTTTCAATCATAGGTAAACCAAACCTTATTAGCCTTAACTTTAGACCACATGCTAATTAATGTGTTTTCTTGGATAATATGTAGTTATAACACATTTATCAAATATTGATTTAATCTAAAATACGAGTCAAACCAACTCCTTTCACGCATTGTTAGTTATTATACAATGTACACTCCATTTGCCCCAAAACGTAGACATTTTATCATGTATGGCTCCATTTTGATGTAACTTAGGGGCGATAGTGTAATCATCCGTCAGGCTAATCTGATTATACACTACACGTAGAATTGTATTTATTATTTATAGTTGTGTTTTACAAACACTAATTTATAGTTTTTTTTTAGAAAAAGTGTTTTATAGCATAGCTAGGTTTTACTGCACGCTGTGACATGTTATAGTGAAGTTGGGAATTACAGTGGAGCTAATAATATTAAAATATATCCATTTTACTCGCCTCTCAAGAGTCCCCCCCTCCTCTAAAAATATAACTGGGAATTATGTTTGCTTTAAAAACAGTCTTCTCGATTTTTTTTTGAAACAAAATTGTTATAGGTCCAACAACTCGGTGTTAAACCAATAAGAAATTTCTCGTTTTTTTTCAATATTTATAAATTATTTAGGGCTAAGTCTGCTTACAAAAGGCACAATTTCAAATTTCACGGGAAGTCATTTCACTTTTAGTTTTTATATATTTTTAAATTCTCCAAAACATGTGAGAGTGTGATTCATGTACATTTCTCTGGCAAGTCGTACGGATTTATTTTTTTAAATTACGGTTTTTTCTTATAAAGATGGAAGGTTCTATATGTCCAAACAATATCCATAACTCTAACCACTAGTAATTGTATGCAGAATAACCCCTATCCCTCTACCCTGCGGAAAAAATTAAGTTTTAAGAATTTGAGGCTGAATTAAGATGTACGCTTCATTTACCTTGAAATTTAGCATAGTTATACTATAACGTAGCTACTTATATGATAGGGCCATAGTGTAATACGTCAAGCTAGAACTGCAATACAATAATGGGGTAAGAATAAAGATGGCAGAACTAATAGAAAGTGTATCTGGATGGTGACTAGCCATCAAGCCAACGCATCTCAATGCATATGGCTGGGATTCGTACCCCAACCTTCAAGCTATCGATAAATCAGACGTCAACCTCGGTGGTTTGGGATAAAGTGCTCGCCTCAGGACCCGGTATTAGTGGAGATCGATGGATTTTTCTTGAGTGGTAAACATCTGTAGCACAACTTCCTTTGGAGGGTAAGTTGGTCCCTCGTTGATTGTGACACGTAAATTCATCCCTGGAAGTATATGAAAATACCTTTCCCAGCAAAATTGGTAGGCCATTTTGCTCTTGCTCATAGAAATTCTCGTGACTGATGTAATCGGTCAGTTCAGAAAATGCCTATTAGATAAGTTACCTCAAATCATTTTTAAAAAACTGACAAAAGAGACGAGCCTAACGCCTTATGTTCATGGACCCCACTGAGCGAGTTTGGATGGGGTTAGCAATGGTCTAGAAATGAAGTAAAATATATTTAGATACAGCATAAAACTATACATGGTTTTGGTCTTTTGGGGTGAATGAAAATCCAATTTTTAATTATATTTTTTTGCACTTTAAGAACTACTATATAATAGACTCAATACACACATATTATTATATCAGGTAGATTATAGTTTAAAAATAAAATACTTTTCTTGGGAGAAAATAAAACATTTAAATAAAGAATGTAACGAGAAATCAAAACATTTATGATACAATGAACATTATCGTAATGGAATGGAATACTCAAATGTATTAAAGAAAACTGAAATGTGAACATTATTTCAGCAATATCAACTCTTTTATTTAATTCGAGTAACGCAAACCAATATCATTCTACCGTCCAAACAATAATAAATATAAAAATAACCCTTTTAATTCTACTCCTCCGAATATGAATGTGCTTCGCCTACCGATGATTGCGCAAGTACGAGAACTCACTTATCTTCCAGGCGAAAGCAATCCTCCATACAATTCGTTTTTGGCGATCCTCGGGGCTTGTGTTGACAAGCGGGTTGCTAACACACTGGGTATCACGTGATTGATGGAAGAGAGCTTTCGGGGCCCATATGAAACTACTCTTCCCCACTCCCTTCACCACACATCTACGTACACCCAGTCACCCTACCACTGCGCACTAATACTAATGAGACTAAGCCCACATACATATTCTAAAGCAATTGCTAAAGTTCAGTAGCAGATCGGTATAAGTCACAAAAATGACAGAGTGTGAATCCCCGAGGATAAATTATAAAGACTTGTGCTCTCACATAATAATGTTTATACTAAGTGAATTATAGAATAGACACAATAAACAAATCTCACGGTTGATTTACCACTCCTTAAAATCACATTTTAATTGGATGTAAATATCATCTAATTCATGAAACTGGGATTTTGGAGGCATCAAACACCACTTAAACAATTTTCTAATTTTCTAATAGTCTATATGGTGACACCTTTAAAAAAAATCCGTATTTGATTGATGATGGTTATGTTTGTTTCTAAAACCATGGTCTAAGAACTGCAATAGTTCGTATGAAACTTCGTAGAAAACAAGCCAAATATAACTTTTTCAATATTTATTTTTAAGATAAACAAATTGAAATTTTATAATATTAATCATAGGCCTATAGCTTTTAACAAAATATTAGCGTGAACCTTATCTTAAAAATATCAAACAATATTTTAATAACGTGGAACTTCTGAAAATATTTTGTCTGTCACCTCCCTAAAGATATCTCACGGGATAGAATGCTCGACTCACGAGCGCATCATTCGTGTGCTTGACTTTGTGGAAACTAGAAGTAGCCCTTAGCCATGCACGAATTCTACCAGTGCTGGTCAAGTTATCCACCTGGCAGAAAGATCACGACTCCATTTGTGTGGAGTCATCTGAGCGTGGACTCAAGTGCGTTGAGACAAAGTGGAACCGCGGCCTGTTAGGATGTCTTTGTACAGGATGAATCGTGATCAATTACCGAAATTCATTAAACTGTATAGGGACTTGGAGTGTCTTTAGAACGTTCAGATACCTAGTTATGAAGATCGGGACGCTAGAGATATAAACTACAAACATATTGTGAACGAGATCAAAATTACTGGTTTTGGTCCAGTCCCAAAGATATCGTGCAAAAAAATAAAAAATATCAGAACGACTTACAAACAAGAACTGAATATAATTTAAAATAAAATAAACTGAAACAAACCATGCATCACCTGATGATATATATAAATACACACAAGCTATGTAAATTTCATATGCCCTCAAATTACTTACCACTATTACACCATGCTTCACTAAGTCACCCGATGCTAACATTATATAATTAACATGACTAAGAAAATACACAGTGTGAGCGTCCAGAGTCGTGGGCTGGTCCAAGACTACGACCAGTCAAGTAGTTCAGGCAAGTAGAAGGAAGTGCGCTCTATCTTGTAGGAACCCTGCTTGAGATGAAGTGTCTGGTTGATTATTTAAATATATCACCTGAAGAGAGACTGTATATTGTTAATAGACTACTCGGCTCCAACTTTGGAGACCTTTGTTCAAATCCTTGTAAAATAAGAATTCCAGTTGGGCTCTCTATTTAGTGTATTTTCTTTCTATAACAATCGATTTAATTTAAATTCACCCTACTCATATTTTGTTCTTGACTTAATTAGTGTAAGTTGTGGTTATCTAGAATGGGCAGTGAAGAAAAACGTAGTTCTACACCATGAAACACTTTTGTTTTTTCTTAGAGTTTTCTAATGCATGCAGAGCTATTATTGATTGAGGCCGAAAATAATCAACTCAAAATGACGTGTACCTACAGTCCAATTTTCATAAACAAACCTTATATTACAACTATAAAAGCTACTATATACATTTTCACGTACTTATACGTCAAGTCATGTGATCTAAAATGGTCACTTTTGATAGTACCAATATCTGTAAAACGACACAAATAATAAAGTAAAATGTAATCATTGTTGACTAAAAAAAAACTGTATTTAATAAAATACCCTTTCTATCAAAATCATATTATAGCTTGTTTTTCATTTGAGGATTAATTAATACTCTCCTAAACATAGCTCGAACCTGTCTTTGAAAAGGGGTTAGTCAGAGCCTGACGTGAATAGCGTCAGATATCAAAGTAGTTTTGTTAATCATGTTTCTTATATAAGTGCCAGAACAAAAAAAAACTTTTATTCTCAAAACACTAATGTATAATTTAATTTATACATGGCAACTTTCTAAATGTTTTAAAAACTAATCATGAAAATTCTTGGGGAAAAAACCATCGAAAAAATACATCCGGTATAGATGAGCACGTAGACCAGGATACCAGGTCCAGCTAATCTATTTTTCTCTGGTAGCATGGAGGCTGGAATTAGAATCCTGGCCAGGTGTCCTGGGGGGAAGGGGTATTGGATTCCCCAAACTGTTTTTCTACTCTCCCTACACTTAAATTCAAGTAAAATTCATTTAAACTGTTGAAATATGTAAAGCACGGATGGGTAGTAAGACGCTGTGAAATTAACAGCATATAATTAAATACACACCAAAACAAATTACCACACGCTAATATGCAGATTTTTATGTACCATCTATGTCTGAAGATTATATCTCTACCTAGCCCTTAAAATAAATCAGTTCCAACAATTTTGCGGCCGTAATTTTTAAATATTTATGTTATTTAATAGGATCTCTGATGATTTACATATTTTATACAAAGTATTTTCGTTGAGTGTCGCTTAGTTCCAAACCAAACGATTCGTTAAATGTAACTAAACTTCCAACTCTGAATGCATGTCAGATATGAGTTTCAAACCTAAAATGTAATAACAGATTCTTGTGTCGCTCTGACTCCATACATACCAATTCCAGCAAATGAGAACATCCCACATATTCTCATGCACGCTTTGGATTGTTCTCGGTAGAGGGGACGCAAAGTAGATACAAAGCAATGTAATATATTACCAAGATACATTTGTGGCTGTTTCCAGAGTATTTATTAAGGCTATATTTTTTTTTTAAAAAAGTAAGTTTATGCAGGTAATAATGGGAGTCACCAACAACAAACTGAAATGATAATAGCAGCGTAGAATATTTATACCGGAGTTACCCTCACCAACAAAACCAAGATAGCAGGTGCCATATTCTTTAAACAGTGCAGATCAATTTATTGCTGCGAGTTAAAGATATTCCCTCATAAATATAAGTCGAGGAGAGTTTTAGGGATTTACGCTACTTCAGGACATTTAATTTGATATGGGGTAAATTATGACGTTCTCCAGTCTAGAGAGTTCAAATTCATAAATGTTGTGTTTTACTCTCAACAAATATAGGCTATAAATTCGTCCTGTGTTTGGAAAATAATCGTATCCAATTTTAAAGTCATTCCATCAACAAATTGTTATTGCATGTATTTAACAAGTGTATAATTATAAGCTATAAATAGTGATTCAATGATTTCAAATCATCACATTTCACGAGTTATAAGGGGTCAAACTTGCTATTTTATGCTTTTTCATGCCGTTGTTAATGTAAGGCAATTATTGCATGGGGGTTTATATTTAGTGTAATTAGATATGCATATGAGATCTACTCAATGAAATATTTATAAAATTAATATTATGAGTATATATATAGATAGTATTAATATTGATTATTTATGTTGATAAAATTAATATGATTATTATTGATACTATTAATATCATGATTATTATTGATAGTATTAATAGAATGGTTATTAATACTGTTAATAAGATAACAAGTATTCCATTCTGTACACCTCATATGGATGTATATTTATAATACTTTTCAGCCCCATGCATTAATTACTTTAATTTAAAAATGTTGTCAAAAAGCATAAAATAGCAATTTTGATCCCTTTAACTCGTTAACTTCAATGATTTCAACTAACTGAATCAATATTAAGTAAAGCTGATAATTATGCACGTGCTAAAATTGTTTGGTAAAATTTGGTTTGTCGAATAACCTTAATTTCCTGAGATATTATAACAAGTTTCAGGTGATTAAATGTGTTGCATTAATTTGTATATTTTATCATTCAAACTAATTGATTCTTTTCTCCATCGTGTCTAGCTACCTGTCAAGACCATACGAAATTTATTCAAACTATTGGGGAAAAGTATAATGGGGCGGAAATGCACCCCTATTTTGGAAGGAGGTTAGAAAACAATTGAGGAAATATCACTCTCACTACATCCGGCCGGGAATCGGACCCAAAACTCCCCGTCATCAGTAAACAAATACCAATGGTCTTGGTATTTAGTCTGCGTGCCAGCTGATGGTAAAAATATGCTTTTAAGATAATATTGTATATTAGGCGTATCCAATTTTAGAAATTAATTAGCATTTATACCTTTCATATATAATTTGAGTTTATTTTAATTTCATGAACGAGTTTGTATTCACTATTATAGTTTGTAACTATTTGTACTGAACTTGGTGTACTATACATACAAATATTACTAAGTTATGTTAAATAAAGCTTTTATGCGAGGAAGGTAAACGTTAAACCTAATAAGAAGAATGTTTGGCAAACTTAATTGATCTGAAAACATGAAATATAGCGTTCTTACGTGACATTTAACGCGATGTTTTTAAACAATAGTTAAGCTCACGTATTAAAATGTTCAACTTACCAGCATGTAAATTTATTTATATAGCTTAGAAATCGGATGTTTCAACACCAAATTAATATATATGTATGTATATATATATATTAATATATATTAGTGTTATGAACACTGTTAGATATATTTGTAACTTACTTTAGCATACGGACACAAGATGATGAAAATAATATTTACTAACGTTTTACTGGAGAGAGGATATAAAATCACAAATAGGTATTCGATGAAAAACAACCCACAGTGTATAAAGCTGGAACTAGAATTTTAGCCCACACTCCTTGGATAAAGGCTCTATATTATTAATGTATACATTAGTTTTTTCGTTTATGTGTGTTTATATGTCAATTTTATTTTATCACCCCGTTTTATTAACTGCTAGAGTTTTCTATATACTCGCTTTGGTCGTTGGGGGCTCCTGATAGGTCTTGAAACCTCGTTTACCTAACCAATCAAAAATAGAAGGCTCAAATAAAAAAAAATATATATTAACACAATCAGAGTGAGTCGTTTGAGTAATTGTTACACTTGGCTGAGTACAGACACCTGTAACTCAGAGCACGCAACTCATCTGGTTGCGGAAATAATTGTTGGACGGCCGTCCTTATAAATATAGAAATTCCCAAAAAGAATAACAAATAAATAAACAAATCTCCTAAGGTTACACTCGAATATTGATATCATTAAGAAAAACAAGAAAGGCTTTTTCTGATATTCATTCATAGAAAATACAATTAAATATATGTATTTCAACAGATAAAACCATATATAATGGTGTAGCGAAAAAATTACGATAGTCGTAGAGTGTAAATATTTAAGATTAATCAAGTATATATAAAGGTAAAAATAAAGATTATATAGAAGTTAAATGTATCACAAAATTTGAAATTTTGTTAGAGAAAATATATAAATTCAATTTTAACCATCAGTGCTCATTAAAAACTTACTCGTTAAATTACGTTATATAACCCCTGTAAAAACAACACTATATACAAATTTATATCTATCACCACTAGTCGCATATATATAATTATATATAATTACTAAATTTAGGAGAATTCAACTTTAAATGCGTTGATGGACTATATTATGTTTCAACAAGTAATAATTTGTACATGACAGGATTCGAAAAAATCCTTAAAACTTCTATCATCAGTCATTACTCTACAAAAAGGCTTCAATTCATATTCTAATTTTATAAGACAAAATCCTCAATGAATATACATAATATAAATAAAGGACTAGACTACTCGCGATGTAATTCCAAATAATAAGGTAACCTTTGCCATTATTGTAAAATATATGATGAAAATTCACAAAAGTAATATTCATTAAAGAAACGCCATATCAGATCTCATTACAATGGTTTATTTTGTCTATCTTCCAAACCAAACAGTAATATTAAAAGTTCGACATATATCGATATTAGCAATATATATATATAAGTTTCAATACCATAGTCTCTTAATAATTACATAATATTATCTTATTATTATTATTATTATTATTATTATTATTATTAGCACCGCGTCTTACTACCCGTTCGGGTTATACGCACTTACGCTAAT